>JAAXOA010000313.1:0-26609 GCA_036561885.1 Salina celebensis
TTCATAAACACACACAACTTTATTAATTATATTCATTTATATTGTAATTCTATACTATTTCCCGGTTTATCTTACTTCCGCTTCTTTTGTGACACAACTCCAGGACTGAAGATACTCCGGGGTTCTTGCTCTTTCACTATGATGCATTCTTTGAAGTATGAAGGAAACAAATGACAAAACTCATGCGAGTTGAAACACTAACTCTTCGTTGGCACAACTTGCTTCTCTTACGATTTCAAAACAATGATGTCCTTTAGCCAAGAGTGTTCATTAGATATCTCACGTAAAACTGTTCCAAAGTACACTAAATCACGATTTAGCCGTTTATCAGGGATTATTCATCAAGTTTATAGTTTAATCAAATCCTACAGCAACTAATTAGTTTCAAACTCTTATCAATCCGAGTGCTTATCAAAGACTTCTTTTCTCGTCACCACCACACTCCGCATTGTTGTATTACTCGTCACCCGGTAATGAGACATGTATTAATGAGAGTTTAATTAGCCTCAGGTTCTATCACGACAGGAGAAACAAAACAATATCCCTTCACATCACTCTTGTCCATCTTCCATCTTCTTACACAATGACCGTCAGCGATGGTTCGCGGAGAACGCACACTCATATGAATACATATTTTAAAACGGTAACATTTCGTTTTCCTCATGTAATTGCGATTGCCAATCAATATCTACACCCAAGTGATAATCTAACACTTTTGGTTTAAATAACCGGCACGAATTTTCATTATCCTTTTGTTACAATTTTTTTACTCCTTTTTAATACCGAGAGCTCACTGTTTTCCAAGAAGAAAAAAAAAATTACACACGTAAATTTATTTTCGGCCAATATTCTGTCAAGAATAGTCTATTCTTTGAAAAAAGAATATGAAAAAAATGGTGGTATCAAATAAACAATATCGATATGATGAAAACTTTGATTATTTCCGATAAGATATATCCTCAGGATAAACTGTTCGCACGACTTTACTTCTCTTTCTTGCAAAGAGGGTAACAGTTAGAGCTGTTAAGAGATGCTAAAATCTATGAACAAAGTAACAATATCCCATTGAAATGGACAGTTCAAAAAATACGTTTTTTATACGAGGTCCGACCGGCACAGAGCTCCGCTCACGACCAAAGCTCAACGCAAACTGAAAGCGAAGGAGCAAGGTGTTGGGTAAGCGTTACCCTCGTCTCTTACGCTTCATAGTAGAACATAGATTGAACACCCTCGTCTTTTCAGAATAGATTTTTTTTTACCAGGCGAAACCACCAAGACGAATGATACCTCTACGGCCGTATCCCATGCATCCACAAAATTTCATGCATCATTGCACTTTTCTCATAATGTATGTATTCAAACTACCAGAGATGACCAGTGGATTGAATTTTCAAGAGAAAAAAAAGATATACGCTGGAGGTTTTTTCCCTTATTAACACGTTCATCGTTTTCTTTTAAAAGTTTTTCACGCCTGCATATGAGGTGGAAGTGTATGAGAATATTTTTTATTGAGATGGCTGTGAGATTGGTTATCTTTCAGAGTTACTTTGTTAGAAACAATGTATAGTAAAAAGTTGTATATAAAGTTAGTAGGTGGTTGAGATGCAACAGTGCACTTTTGTGATATATGCGTTTCCCCCTTCATATTGTGATTTTGCTGGGCCACATTTTTATTTCAGTTTTGACTTTGACTCACAGACAAAAAATGAGAAACAGAAGAAGAAAATGTATTCTTAGAGAACATTAATAATATTCATTTTTCTCTTTAAGCAAGTGCACGTTTCACTCACTTCCAAAATAGAAGAGTTTTCTTGATGATGATGTGTTTTGTAATAACCAGTAGTGGAAACAGGTGAGAAATTTCACAAGACAAATGTTACTTTTGATTTTATATTTTCAGATTAGAATCATGCTAAAAAAATGTGATGAATATGTTTTTCTAGACAGCTTTTTATGCTGTGCTTAACAAAATGTGTGTGCAATTGAATTTTTTGTTTTTTAAATATTTAAGACAGCGAGTAAATCTGGGTGTAGGCATGCGTAATAATAATCGTGAAATATTAGATTATTAGTCATGACTTGACGTTTTTGCATTCAGTACATATTCATTCTTTCATCACACTCAATAATTAGTATATAACATTGGTCCCAATTTGTCAAAGACTTTCATAACGTTATTAGCTTCAAGGTTAACTTTTTAAAAGCAACTAATCAATTTCCGGCCAATAAATACTTTCATAGTATGATTAATTCCAGCAGTAATTTACTTTTTAACAACTCAATCACCTTGTTAACGTAAGGGATAAATAAATTCCCTTAACAAATATTTTTTTGTCAAAGCTACATTCATGTGTAGCATTGTCGAATCTGACACAACACCCAATCCACTAACGACATTCGCTGAGCCGAGAAAAAATGCTTCAAAGTAAGAGATAAGGTGCATTAATAAAAAAAATCTTCAAACACAAAAAAATAAGCTGATGCTGCTGCTTTCATTTTGCAGAAAATGCATTGGGTGGGAGTGCTTTTTCCATGTTTTGTGTGTTCCTGTGCACACATGATGCTGCCACTTTGGTCTCACCGTAGAGATTTTTTAAAGGAAGAGTGTTGACAAAAAATAAATGCAGTCCATACAACACAATCTTCCTTCCGCACTGTCGATGACAAGGTATTTGAATGGATTCAATTTGTCTCCATAAAAAAGTTGCCGAAAACAGAGAAAATGGTTGTTATCTGGATACAACGAGAGAACATTGATATACGAAGGAAAATGGAACATTTCTACGCAGGAAGTAAAAGGAAACATTTTTCGGGGAAGGATGAACGAGAAAAGAGAAAAAACATACTGTCAATTGGAAAGACAAGGAAGCAAGAAAGTTGAAAAGTGTCTTGTTTATACAATGCTAAAGAAATGCTTTTCTCCAACAAAAAATTGGTTTAACATGGGAAGCCTTTTAAATTGCAAGAACAAGAAAGGTGCCACTGTCGGAACATACTGAATCTCAGACTTTCCAGTTAGTGGAATCAATATTTAGTTGAATCTTAAGTATTGCCAAACAACTACTCTCACTGGTGCATATGGGATTTGTGTAAAAAACACTACTATAAACGGGATTTTTCCTCACTGCATTGTAACTTGGCAACATGAGTTTTATATGCGATAATGTACCTATTTCAACTCTATTCAACTAATAATCTTCCTAAAGTAAAGAGGACTCCCAGCCGCTAAACAGTGAAGAATAGGTTTTCTTGTGCAGTTTCCCTTTGGACCTAGGAATTGCATTACAGACGGATGCAAAAAAAACCTATATCGCTGTAAATGGCTGGTGTATTGTATTCGACGGAAAGAAGGTCAACTTGAAAAACATATGAAGCCTCATTATACGCCATCCTGTATGTGTCTATCTGTTTTGTACATTGATATTACTTTTTCCATTTCAAAAAGATACTTATTTATGTGCCAATACCCTCGTTTACTTCTAAGGAGCAAGGATTTCTCTCACAAGAGAAGGACAGGATGAAGATGAAAATTCTTTCTTTTCGTAGAAAAACAGTTTTTTCACTCACTTTCTCTAAAAGAACTGCACATCAGCAAGATTTAGATCCAGTCAGTCAGATTCGCGAAAATGTCTGGTGAAAGTTATGTGCGGGAGTGAATTTCAAAGTACTTTCACAATGGTGACGATGGGGTTAAAAACAGCCGGATTGAAACTAGTCAATGGGAAAAAATTGTACTGACACAGTAACAGCTCAATTTTCAAGCAAGTTTCACTTCAAGCTTGATATATATTTTTGATAATGTTCATTCTATTATAAGTTGCAGTTTCGCGAAATTCCCTTGGTATTTGTAACCAACTTTTTAATCTAAAAAAAAGTTGCGCTTGCAATCTATTAACTTTGGAATGAGAAAGCCTCAGGTCAAATGATAAAATATGCGAAACTACTTGTGCCAGATGATATATTGGTCAGTGCACAATGTTCTTGTTGCGAA
Source organism: Salina celebensis (assembly GCA_036561885.1). Taxonomy (NCBI): domain Eukaryota; kingdom Metazoa; phylum Arthropoda; class Collembola; order Entomobryomorpha; family Paronellidae; genus Salina; species Salina celebensis. Next base: position 3,992 of record JAAXOA010000313.1, read on the forward strand.
GTGTTATCCAGCCGAAAGTGATTTGGATCTATGCCAAACCACTAACGAAACATAGTTTGATAACTTTTCTGGAAATAATACGCACGTGTAAAAATATAAACTAAATAAATAATCTGTTTATGTGAACGTGCTACGCATTCTCTGGATCCTAAGCAGTTTGATACTCTCAGTGAGAACAGAATCAGCTTATAAAACGTCTCGTTTTATTTTGCTAAAATAAGTATCCCTAAAGTGTTGCCTTTAAAAACGTTCATAAATTTTGATAAGCAGCTTCCCTCTAATACCTTCTCATACCGTCAAAGGATTCTTACCGGTTTTACAATATTTTCTTGCTACATGTTCAAATATTTTGATGACGGATTTGAATAAGATAGCTTGTTGAGATAAAAACGTCTTTATCTCGCCTTGTTTTCTTTCCCCTATGATTTTCCGTAGTAACTGCAAACTATGCAAAGCTCTGGGTAAATAAGATCAAGTTATTCTTTTGCCAGGAAAAAATAAAATTCAGCAAACAAGTGTGTCCTTCAGTTGTATTGGGTGGGCCTATCACTTAACATTGATGGGTGGATCAACAATTTTATGTTCAAAAAGTTTATCAAACTTTCGAAATTTTTTGATCAGTATATTTTAACAAGTTTGAATTTACACACATACAACATATCATCATTCGCCACGCCACTCCTTGCACCTTATTGCTACACATATTATGCTTGATAGGGATAACTTGGGGCTAAAAAGTTTGTGCAAAAAAAGAGTTACCATGGAAGTCTAAGATCTTAAAACAAGCTCACTTGTCAGTTGCAGCGTACATAATGATCTGGTAAGAATCTCAACAATGAAGTATCCAGAGTGGTGTACTGAATAAACAAGAAAGTTATTTGGTTTGGCAGGAAGAGCTAAATCCATCGGTGTTATACCTCTAAATCTTATGATTTTCTTAAGCTGCCAATCTTACTTTCATATATTACCTATGTGTATAGTTTAGCCATCGGCTTCAATTCAATATTTTATAGGTGAACTTATCCACTTTCATGTTTAGTCATCATTTTTGTCGGAAAATATATAGAGATGGAATTACAAAATCTGTCTGTAACTTATTATGAATATACCTGAGTCAGCGGAAAAGGATATAGTACAATCAAGAAAAGCCGAGCTGAAACGTCAGAGCCAAAGTGTACAGTTCAAGCGTGCCAATAACAGTCTGAATCTGAATAAAACGTGAATAGATTGCCGTAACATGGGCATTGACAGACAATCTCGTACACGGTCCAAAAGAGTTTTCTGTGCTTGGCAATGTTTGAAAATTTTCTACCAATTCTGTCATTTCAATTAGGCTTAATATCATATCTTCCATACCATACGGAGAAGATGATAAAATATTTGGATTTAGAATAATTTGGATTGAGGTTTACCAACCACTTCTATCAGTTCTTCGCAGAATCGTCAAATTCTTGGTAATGAAAAAACACTTTCAAGTATGGCATCATAATTGTGGTCACATCTCACAGCTCTCTATCGATATTAGGTTTTTACTTGTGGTTCTACCGAACTGTTATGTAGATACACTCCAAACCTTTTGAACAAAGGATGACCTCAATCCTCCTGACTGCCAGTAAAACCTTCCGACAGCTCATTATTGCGATTGGGTGACCATTTTGAAACGACTAGTTAAATGTATACATATTGGGCACGGGTGAAGAAGACGCAGAAATAATGACGTTTTCCTTTGAAATAGCGTTATGGCGGTTTTCTATTATATGCACTGTTTCAGATTTCGGTCGTAATTCATCATTATGTTTAAAGCAACAAAACGGGTATCATATCGTTTCTTAAAAGGAAGTTCCTCAAATTGGCAATATGAGGAATAAAAGCCCGAATGATAACAAAATGTAAATATGTAGTGTCAAAACGTGAGAATATTAGATGGGCATGAGGTTCAAAAAAAGTATAATTAGTCAACAAGTCATTTTGTAAAACAGTTATGAAGAGAAGTCTGGTATAAATTTAATGTGTTTCATTGTTCGATGAATGTCAATTAATCCATCGCCTCGTGAATGGCAGTATCGTGATGATAAGTATGGAAGATAATGAACATAAAATATGCATTCATGGTTGTTCTTTAAACTGTGGTGCATGATACACCAAGGCTTTAAAAGTTTTCGCAGTTAATATTCATAAAAAAAATATCTTCTTTATTACCGCTAGATTGTGAGGTCATTATTTTCTTACGGCTAATGCACAACTGCAAAATGAAACATCAACAATATTACCCCTGTCGTCTTTTTTTTGTTTCTTTTCACCATCTGCAATATCATCACTTCTACTTCCCCTTCGTCTATTATTAAAATCTTCGCTTCATCTTCGTGTTAAGTGCTTACATGGTAAACACTGTGTGGCAAAAAATCCTTAGTTTTTTTCTCGTCGAGTGTTATAGCAACAGGCAAGTTTTGATATTAGCACCATCCAAAGCTTGACTCATTATAATCTTCTCGTCACCAAAATTTGGTCAAGCTCGCTTGACAAAAAGTTTAATGACTTCTTTTCCACGGTTTGTGGTTGTAAAAAACATCATTCATACAGTCATAAAAATGCAATACCACAAAGCAAAACCGGTACAAAATCACTATTTCTGAAGCGTTTTATCCGCAAGATTTTTTCAGCGTTGGGTTCAAGACGAATTTTCACCTATCCAAATGTTTTGACATGTCCTGAGCCATGTACCCATGAAATGCTTCAAATATGCGTAAAACACGACACTATAATAAGTTATTATATTGTTTGCTTTTTATATGAATTTTATGGGCTTCATAATCATAATACAAATTAAACAAATCCGTTATATTTGAGCTTCTCAATACCTTCGTCGTTTTCTGTCAGTATGCAATAGATGTGGATTTTAATCGTTGATTGTGTATCCTCCTTGATCGCGGTTGATTGTTGGAGAGTAATGTAATACAAAATTGGAATACATTTTAAAAGCAATTGTAGACGAACTGTGATTTTAATAACCACATCATCATCATATACAGACGGCGACAGAGTTCTGATTTTTACTGACCCATCAACAAATTGTGCCGAACAGTTTAAAATAATATTCACAGCCGAAGATGATTGCTTCCCATTACTGCATTTCGCCACTGACCTTAAAAACGGTTTCTGTTTACTATGTGTGTAATGCATTTATTTCCCCCTGTTTGTTTTATGTGTTAACCTTACATTTTACAGTATGATTTTTTTATATTAAGACTTACGAGTTGTATCTGTGCCCATCAAACTCCCAAGAAGGATCATTAAAGTATTTGGAAGCTGTTCTCTATCTATAATAATCTATCTGAAACTAGCAATATAGCACTACTGTATCGACACGAAGCTACACTGGTTACTTCTAATAACAATGATTACATCAAATCTCCTGGTTGCTATAATGATAGTTTGGCTTAATCATAATCACAGTAGCCAGTCATCTTCCTTCTTCCCCCTACCTAAAACGTCCTAACTGCAGATGTTTCACATCGACTCTACAATTATCCAACTAACAAGTCCTCCACTTTTCATGCTCCTTGATTCAAAACTTGTAAGCGTAAAAATGCTTGCTCTGGTTCCTTGCGACAGTCTTAGAGCTACCAGATTGCTTGCGTAAAATAGCTTCTTTTTACATCTCTCCGTATTATTATTATCTTGTCTAATTTTAGAAGTAAATCTTCAAAATTATATACTATTTTTACTTTTAATAGCCAACTTGGAGTAGTTCTCATCACAGGTCACCCAGTGAGACAGCGGGATATCTGTTTTTACATTAAAAAAGACCACTGAAGGGAGCCTTCATGATGCATAGAGCAACACACAGGTGGAAACAAACAAGAGAAGGATTTTCCTTCTTGAGAAGAAAAAAGCTCTTAAAATCCTTGTTCGAAAACAAGTAAAAAATGAAATGACTGTTTTACTTCCAACAAGCTTGAGGAATAGATTAATAAACAAGCAATACATGAAAGGAAACAGGCGGAAATCGAAACAATATGCGAAAGAAGAATAGTGCTTGTAACTTTTTTGTATGATATGAAAGTGCTCCTAGAAGAAGAATAGTTTTCGTATAAGAACTTCAACTGGTTTGGAACATCTTATGCTTTTGAAGTTTTTAAAAAATACACGCTTTATTTGCACCATTACCACTTATACTTACTACTACTATTTACCTCTATAGGAATACGAAGTTATACTTTTCCTTGCAAGTGTTGTAATTTTTCAAACTATAATTCAAGTTGAATCAACTTCATTGTTAGATTAAATGCAAAATTATGGAATACCTAAACCCCATTAGCTCAAACCCTTTTAAATTACTTGCCACTCATGTTGTGACTAAAATCCAAGTTCTCTCTCGCTCTTTCACTCATGATGAGTAAGAAAAACTCATTCCTTGGTGAGCATCCAAATGCATTATTATGAAAAGTCATGAGTACAAAAAAAAAAACACAGCTACATTAAGCCGGTCCATTCCTCGTGTCACGAAAAAAACAATAGAACTCTCAACAAGTGTTTCTTTCCATTTTCAAAGTCATTTTTCCTCACTTCACGATTCTCCTCCGTGGCTGTAAACGCCATAGTTTATCGGTTATCACAACACAGCGTCGTGGGTGGAATGTTACATGGCGGCTTCTCTCATCATCACAAGTCTTTCTCCACTGACAAGCCTACGATGTACGAGGCGTGAAAATAAGGCCTTGTGCGCTTCAATTCATCATCACCTGAGTTTAAAACAGAGACACACGCATTAGCCGATTAATGCGCCAGACTCCTTCGTCGTCATCAGCGCATTTTCATGGATGTTGAAACGTGTGGACGCACCGTAATGACCAGAATTTTTCATTCTCATGTTTAAGCTCATTCAGGAACAAATTACTGTCATTTTTAATGCATCTTCTCAACAGGTCTCTTAAAGTCGTTCTTTGAAGGACAGCTAAAAACACAATCAGAGAAAACGCTTCAGAAATGAACTCATCATAACCCTTCTCAGCGGAAAAGCCTCTTAAGTGGTTTGTCTACCAAACTGCCTGGATAACATTGTTGAGTTGTAATTCTAAGTTTTTAACTTCCATTTCCTATTTGAAAAGCTGCTCTAACAAAATGCTCCCGTTTAATCTGCGATCAGTTAGTTTTTACCCCTTTTGTTTTTATCTCATCGTTAGCTTAACTGTTCTTTTAACATTTCTTGAGTTCTCTTCAGAAAATGAAGAAAAACGCCTATAAAGCTCCCCCTCCCCGGGGGGTTCGGATTTATTGAACTTTAAAAAAAGAAAACTCTGTGTCCATTTGATGAGCTTTTTTTGGAGGATACCACTCACCAAGGAGCAAAAGCAATAAGACCAAAGATATTTTTTTCCCTTGTTACACTTCTTGAATTCTTATTATACCATTAAATAAGAAAGCTCAAAACGTCCTGCAGAGTACCACTCACAGGTTTTGGAAAAAAATGATATTCCTTTTGTTCAAAAGGTAGTTTTTTTTTTCTCTTCTGGGAAAGCAATGTTGATTTGTAACAGGGCCATTACAACATTTACAAGAGGGAAGGAGGAGAAGCTCCTTGAGAAGAACAATGAAATTACTGAGGATAAACGGTTTGATCCAAACACACTGGATACAGAGTATTCCCAATGCTGCTATAATACGATCAGAAAGTAATCGTTGAAGAATAAAAAAAAAGAACTGCATTATAGAATTGTTAGTGAAGATAATAAAGAATTAATATAAATTGTATTATCTAGTTTAGAGTGTGTGGATGTAACCGTTTTAAGAATGCTCTCAATGTAATACGCAGTTTTTATAGAAAAATCTTGTAATCTTGAGAAGAGATAATAATAGTATGAGTGCAGAGTCATCATCATGATCACCTGAATATTTTTTTTCGTGTTGATATCAAAAAAAGAATTAAACGCAGCATCATATTTTTTCAAGACTCGTTTGGTGATGACGGCTAGCTCCATTAAAATGCGCATACAAAATACTACGTAAAGTGGCCAAAAACACTTTCTATCGACCTTGCAAGCTAGAGAAAAAAAGATTTTGATGGTGAGTGTCCTTATAATATATTATATACCTGAAGTGAGAAACCAACGAAAAAATATTACGTATTCAATGTACCTACAAGTTCGTGAGATAATTTTTTCGACTGAGAGTGTATTTCTCGTGAAAAATTTGTCATCAAATTGAAATCGTTAGTAAGTGAGAATTCTATTAAAGCGTAGAATTAAAAAGAGAGGCTCGTGGAGTGATCGCTATCTCCTTTAATTATTATATCCAGATATGATTAAATTCTTTGGAGTGTCATGGTTTTTCCTGTTTTGTAGATAGAATTGCATAAAAAACGAAGTCTTTAGTGTGGATTGAATAAGTTTATGAAATTGGATTGAAAAGAAATTGATTTTTTACGTGATACGATAGTTGATAGTGAAAAATAACTTCATTAAGGGATATCACTATCAAATAGTTGAACTAAATCTAAAAACCTAATGTCGATAAATGTTATCGATATATCTACGCCTGAGGATTTTCTCAACTTATTATTCATCACAGCCCAAATAAATAATCCAAGTTGACGTTTGGTATTACCATTACCATTGATTTATATGCAAACTTTCTTGGTCGTTCCAATTCAGTCGAAAATTGACTTGGTTTTTTACTAAATGCAAGGGGTCAGTCCTGAAATTGAAACCACATACAAAAATCGAAATGGGTTTGAATAATATCAGATAAGTTGTAAGTTGCGCATTTTCAAATACTAAATTAACCACCAATCCCGATCGTAATGTTGTAAAATATTGCAGTAAATACTCTTTGTTTTTCCCAAATATTTTTAACCTTTACCCCAATATGGTTTGAACTTGCAGGAATGGGAGGAAGCGTTGCATGAAAAATACAGAATAGAATACGTTTTTGGTATCGTTAAAGGTGTTTCATAGTTTGAAGGTGTACGCGTATCTTGGCAACAAAGAAAAAAATGAAAAAGGAGTTCTTCGCTTTCCTTGCAGATCCCTTGGGGAGCTCAGGTATGAGCAAAGGGACCCCTGTGTCGTGAAATAAATGAAAAAGAATCCTATTTAAACCCAATTTTAATCTTTTTTCTTAGCTGTACTTCTGCTGAACCTATAAAATTTCAATTTTTCCGTTGTAATTTTATTGTTAAAAACTTTGCAGTAGAAACCTGTCCAGTTTCTTGATAAGAGTAATGGAATCACCTTGAAAAAAGTATTACATTTTGTCTTAAAACAAATTCAGTAAGAAAACACTTTTTTACTCCAAACTGTGTAAGAAACTTGTTAATTGTCTTAAACTCTTAAAAGTTGGAATTTGATCTTTACTCATTACGTCCCATACCAAACTTTCCAATTGTTTTGGAAGCTTTTCCTTCTTGAAATCACCAGACCGAAGATATTTTCCCCAGACGGCTTGAATTTCACGTACCCTGCGAAAAACTGTCTTTGTCTGTTCGCTGTTACTACAAAAACTTTACAAGAATTTCTACCAAATTAACTAAAAGATTATCTTGCAACCTAATCGACTATCTAAAAAAATTGAATTATCTGCGGAAAAGGAGATGACGCTTAAGATTTTTTTTGTTCTCTAATGAGAACAGAGACAAGGAGCTATACTACTGGGAGGTTTAATAGCTTTTTTGACACGTTTCTTCGGAGCCAAAGAAAAATTACCACAGCCGTGAAAACAGAATGCAATGACGCATAGAAAAAAAAACTCAAACCCAGAAGATCTTTCAAGGAAAAAAAACGAAATGAGATGTGTAGGAATTGTATAGGCACATGTGTGAAGGGTGGATTGAAAAAAAATGTGGTGAAATCTGGGCGGATTTATGAAATTTGAGAAAAGTATTGTGAGTGTGGTAAAAATATATATTTGTTTTTCTTGCAACAATAAGCTTGAAATTCAACACCACAAAAATATATTGTTTAAGCATTTCTTGCAATCGTGCGGTTTCACAATATTTTCAGATAAACCCATGACACACGTGATAATATTCAAATGAAATTTACCAAAATTACCAAAGAAAGCTGCAAAATATTTTATATAACTTTTATCGACTTGTGCCATCGGCTATGGTGTGGTGTATAAGGATATAAAAAAATACTTGACTGTAAAAGAGCGCTGGAGCTTAAAAGCATTTAAGATTTTACGTTTATTTACCAAAACAGCTATTACACTAGACTTTTTCTTGAACTGTTGCCAAATGCACTACAATAGCAAGGCCTTTGCCAAGCACATCACTTGGTTGAATAGAGGGCACAATGATTTTCACCCGAGAATGGATTGTGTTCTCAAATAGGATGCTTCTTAAAGTGGGCGGATTCGTGCTCCAGTTTCTTATTTCTTTATTACAAACGAGCGCGCTGAGAAATCCGTTCCAGTAGCACTTTTCCTAAAGGAAGAGGAAAATGTCCCTTTACTCTGGGTTTGGAGTACGTCCTACAAACATCCATATGGATTGTTCACATGTTACAAGTTGCGAAAACGGTTGACTTGTGCTTTTATGTTTTTTTTGTGATGAAAAAAAGGGAAAAGGAAATGTGTCGGGGTTGTTTTTAGACTGTGATGACAAACCTATGATACCTCATAATTTGAGAATTTTTGAGTTGACACTTTAAAATTGGAAGGAAACGCTTATAAGATAGGAAGGCTCATGTTAGTACTTCATAGATAGAGATCAAGCCTGAGCTTTTAGATTGACAGCCTGGAATTGGTTCAACCTACACCTGATCTATAAGATGGACAAGAAAACCGTGATGGGACATTCCATATTTTATGCTTGTATTTTCCCTAAAAATGGTATTGAAAACATTTTCCAATTTAAAGGAAATGAGACGATTGGTTTCTGTTGCTTTTCATATTGCTGATGGTTTCAGCATGTTCGGGCCATGTACGGTTTTACATTTTATGTTTCTTTATATACTAAAAGAGGGAAAGGAAACTGACTTGATCACCGAGATCAGTGGGAGTTTTTTGAAATCCTAATCAAAACCTGACTCCATGTGTTTGATATTTTGAATGTATGTGTAACAAACTGGGACACGGTTTTTTTACTGTTTCCTCTGAAGACATCTTTAGTGACGACAGGTTCGACCTCAATTCCTGACCTTTTTCCAGTGTGACAAAATCGTGGGTGTACATATATTTCAATGAATTTTGGGATATTTTTTTGAAACTCAAATTGGGCTGTGTTGAAGTCTTCAATATATAGAGTTGAAAATGGGGCAAAAACGAGCCTAATGTTCCAACGAAAGTTGCTGTCCACGCTGTTTTACAACCTGTCAAACGGTTCAGTAGCTCACTCTTTTGGGACATCTGTTACTTATTCAAGAAGTTTCCCGTTGTAGTAAGACGGATGATGAATCATTTTCATGTCAAGTGTTCCACCATCATTTTGTCGATATATTCAGTTTAAATGGCATGTTTCCTTATAACTGCGTTAATGGTGCATGACTCCGACTAGGTGCCAATATTTCGCTTTCTTCGTTAATATTCATGGAGCCAAAACCACCATCATTCCCGTTTCTGGTTGCATTACGAGCTCACAAACAATATAGCGTGTGAACAAGGCGGTTATTCAATTATTTCATAACGTCCGTTAAATATTAACTTGTGTAATTAGTCGAATGCGGCGTGATTATTGACAACAATAGAACAATCATAATGGTTATGACGTGCCGTGTGGACCAGTATATTTGTAGAAATCATTGTGCTTATCGGGTTTTGTATGCAAAAAAAATCCTAAAATATATCTTATGCCATTAGCAGATGGAATGCGTTGAATGCACGCACAAATAACAGTCAAACTGGGAAATGCCATTTTCAGCCCATTAGTAAAACCAATCCACCCACTCCATTCGTTTTGTAAGCTTGCTTTTGGACAGTTTTCATCGTTTTACACTTGGCGGAAAAAGGTGAAAGCGGAAAATGCGGTATAAAATATTAGTGGGTTTGGAAAAAGAAGTTTGAACAAAAATCGTTGTATAGATGAATAATTATCTTTTGGTATCAGTTTACCCAGCCTTTTTTCTATCATTTACGTAAACAATGACACGCTTCATTTACGAAAAAAAAATAGTTAACGGATATCGGTCTGTATTAGAGATGGCGGAGGTGGAAGTTGCTATGAATTACTCCTTTTGTAAAAGATAATTTATGAGCAGCTTTTTAGATAATAGATAGATTTGATTTAACTTGCATAGATAGATGAGTTATTGGACACAATAATGTGTACAATAGAAAAACCCAGTCGAAATTACAGTTTTGTGATGAAACCATCTAATCGTTTCACTTCTCTTATCACTCAGTATGCCAGTAAATTCTTGTTAAATGGCTACGTTTAATGGTCCAATATGAAGCTAAAGCATCAATAGAAAAAAGTAAAAATTAATAGGAGATTTGATGCAAATGCATTTTTACGAATGTATAAACAAACAGAACTCATACAAAGTCAGATTTTTATTAATATTATAAATTAATAACAATATTACTTCAGTTTGTTTTTACTTATTGTTCATTACGTAATGCAAGTACTAAAAATTTACCAATTAAATGTTTTCTTCACATGGAACCACACGATCCTATAAAATACGATCCTTTGAGAAACAATCCAATGTGTGCACGGCATCACGGCTAATGGTCTGTATAAACTCGTGACTAGCGAACACTGCATCTTTTTTTGTTTTAATTGAAACGCGACTCCTTTCTAAATGATATTGGTGTCACCACCGGGTAGTCGAATCGTGAGCTATGAATTGAAAGCTGTTTGACCTACGAAACAGGGAGATCTACACATCTGCCGGTATATACACGTTTTGTGGTGACAACAACAGATTACCAAGTTATAAAGCAAAACGTCTGATTCACCATTTCTAATTGAATTAAACCGGAAGGAGATTTCTAGAAAATAGCAAACATGAAGAAGGATGCCGGGCTGGGCGTCGCCACTTCAAAAAGCTCCACAGCAAAAAATATATTTATACCAATCCATTCATTAAACATTTTTCCTAGCTCTTCAAAAGAAAATCCCATAATCCCCGTGCACGTGCAGCTTTATAATGAACTGTTCTTTAAGTGTGGAAAAGGTTGCTGTTGTTGCTTAAAACAATGACAAAGTTCAGCTTAAATCGAGAGTGAAAAAAAAAATCTTGAAAAGTAGATCAACTGTGATACATACACAAAACAAAAAAAGCTTCCCGTTTTGTTATATAAACGAACGCATGCATCATGCAGATGTGTGAAGGATGAACAGAAACCGGTGCGTCGTCACCTCCCAAAGCATGCTCTATCTAAAGAATTCAACGCACTTTCATCTATTTTATTTTCAACAAAAAAGAAACGGTAGGGAATTAAACTAAAAAAAACAGACCATGGGCACATGCAACTTTGCAAGGGTTGTATTTTTCACAGAGGGTTTCAGCATCTCGTGGGGTTGTATTTAATGCAGATTACACGATCCTCTGAATGTAAATAGCCCTCAAGTAACAATGCACCTAACCAGCAGCTCGGCAGGGTAGATAAACAGAAGGAACAGCAGAATTTATTTTATAAATCGGATTGAATCATAGAGCACACACCAGCCAACAATGCTTTCTCAACACTTGAATCCATGCCACAGCCAGAAATAAATGTCAGCAATTGGAAGTTTTTAGAGACTATTGTTGATTTATCAAATTTCATGGAGTGCCAGACATACTCTCCCAGTGACGTCTCATCATAGTTATTACATGTGAATCATAATTTTTTTATCTCTCTTCTAAAGTCTATTGACCAGTATCGGCAGACGATCAACCCATCATTTAAAATCAGACTGAAAAGTTGCGTTGCATATCCTAAACGAAAAAAAACACCCGTCAATATCCCCTTTTTAATTCATAGCACTAAAGCAATATGCCATCATAATGGCCTGTCTCAGGAAAAAGCAATTGTGCGGATGACGTGAGGACGACATATGCATGTTGTTAGATGAGCTATTGCACACATTACACCAGTTTTCCTAAGTAAATATCGCCTTGAACAAAACTGCACAATCGTTTCGTGCAGAAATGTACTATGTGAAAGGCACGCGTATAAAATGCGTTTATCATAACTGCAACTTTGTAATATAATCGGCTGATGTGTTGTCATTCTACTTTGTCAATGGATTTCATGAATAGATAAAGCTCAGTGCTTGCCTTGACAAAAACGAATTTGCTGTTTACTCAATTACACCGTTTTAGAGGAGTATTGCTTGGTTTTAAGTTTCATGTTGCATGACCGCCACCACGAACGCAAGCCAGGGGAACAGAGTGAATTGCACTGAAACATATTGCAGAACCAATATTTACCCGTGTTGATTTGAATTCAATCTAGAAAATATTGCCAGAATTGAATCACAATCTGCCATAAATAATGATATAGGTTTTATATAACGGTGAATACATAACTGATGGTGGCAATGGGAAACATGTGGATATATATGATTATACATCCGTTCCCCTTGATAATAGATTTCCATTTAATATTTACACTCTACACAATCCTTAAAGCGCATTTCAATATTCCGAAAGGGGAACCGGAAAACTACACCTTTTCCAGGGAACAATAGGCGATAGAAAAAAATGAATGCGCTGGAAGTTTGTCGTGTAATGCCCATGTAATATTCATTTGATTTAATGTTTTATTACGCTCGGAATCCAGTAAAAAGTGAAGGTTGAAGGTGTTTTTTTTGTTAAAGTGTCGTCGTTATTTTGGAGCAAAGTGGATTTTCTTTGCTTCTTTCACTGACAAGGATATTATTATTGGAAATGTGTCCAATCAAACAATTTTTCCATTCATTGGCTATTGTAATTACGGCCGGATAAATGCGTAATGACCTTTATGGGGAGCCAAATTTTGAATGTGACTTTGTGTGCAGCCTGTATAATATAGTCATTATGAAGGTGCGTAAAATGACAACGTTGAAGTCAAATCTGGAGCCATAAATAATCCAAGTGCACAACCAGCCCATTCTACAGAAAACTGTAGCATGTTTCAAACCGCTTGGTGCCATCTTTCTCCTCCATCGTTTCCCTGGAGTGCGGAGGAAAATTTTAACGAAAAGTATATCCCTCTTATTTTCATTTTAATCACTAGAGCATTATTAGTTTATGATGAGGCAGGTCTCCTTTCTTGTAAGAAATCTCAAAGGGGAACCGTGTCTAATAATTTTGAATGATTGCGTTGCATTTTCTCTCTCTCAAGAGAGCTTCCAGAGTAGTCGCCGTATTGTGTGTGAAGTGTGCACACGCATAATATTCACAGGAAATGGGCAAAAACACATTAGGTGTTTGAAATTCACAGGCTTTTGAATACAATCATATCGGTGGAATGAATAAACGAACTGAAAGGTCTCAGCACAGCGCGACTAAGGGTTTATATCTTTTCAGAAAAAAAAGAACATAACAGAAGCAGCAGTTGTGAAGTTGTTCGTTGTTAGGATGCAAAAAAGAGACTTCTGTTGTGGGGATAGTGGTTGTAGAGTAAAGTTGAATAGGCCACATGCAGAAAAACCACAGGGGAATGATGAGAATGCAATTTAATAATATTACATCATTGCTCTGTTATTACAACTTTCAACATGGTTAAAACAAGTGAATCTTTGCATTTTGCTTTTCCAATTTCGTTTTCTTTTATCGAAAACGTATGGAAGGAGTAAAATATGAGATTGAAGAATCTTGGTATGAAATCAGTGCGTTTTAGACACACTTAAAAACTCAGACAAGGAGTTATAATGTATGCAAAGTTACTATTCAAAGTCATATAGTAGTGTAGTGGTTTTTATATGATTTAACAGTTTCTATTGCTTTTCATCTTAACAAATCCGTTGTTTTTTAGAGGAAGCCGGAACAAAAAACAGTTGTAAACTTCTTCGCATGTCTGTGTGGCTTCTGTTTATGCATAAAATATACACACACAAATACTTTTATGATGTAAAATATTCTTTCTTTAGTTCTTTCACTACAATAGAAGAGTGCAGGTCGCCAAACTCGTTATTTTCAAATAATCTTGGAGTAATGCATTATTTCATGAGAGAGATGAAGAAACAGAAGGGGATACAATTTTAAAGTTGATCATGAATTCAAAGAATGACGGATGAAGGCAAAGTTAAAATGAATATTCAATGGCGACGATGATGACTCGACTACCAAGCTTTTCTGAATCACGATATGATGATTACTACCACTCGGATGATGACGATAATAGTGATGAATATTATTACATTATGAAATTATTATGCGATGCATCTTGTTCACCCTTCCTTTTTGTGCAAGATGAATAAAAACGAGGTTTTATTGAATTTCCAGTCAGTCAGTTTTCTTCCAGTTGACTTTACTCCAGTAGCACGTAACACCGTCCTTATTTTATCTAGTGGAATTGTTTTTGTTAATCGGAAGATTATATACAGAGAAAACGTAAATTGTTGTCCAAAGATAGTGGAAAGGGGAGGCTGACCTTGGTTCAAAAAGATGTTGTTTGTAGTAAAAACGTGTTTCCATCAAGAAGCTATAATTTTCCATAAAACATAAAGAGTGGAGAAGTAGTTGCATGAAGTTGTACTACTAAAATACATCCGGATTAATCATTTGAAAACCGTCGCAGCATGCAACTTTATATCCGTGTTTAAATCTTGTAAGATTCATCAAAAGACAGATGAAGCTCTTATCAACAAGGGAGCATTTTTATGGTAGGGATGCAATATGCAATGCTACCACAAGCTTTGATTCTGCATACTAGTAAAGGTGCATCTGTTTGTAGAATTTTGTACGTTCATGACATGCAAGCAGCCTAAAACATGCTTCTTAGAGTTTTTGTTCATAAAACGTATTCACTGCTTTAATACTTCAGCATTTAGCTATTTGTATTTTTATAAAGTACACAGAAAAAACTCATTCCTCCTTCATTTGTATGAATTTACGGTAATAGTATGCGTAATAAGAGTTCCCAAAGTTTCTCACAGCAGTCCTGAAACCTGTCATACTTTTTTTACCCGTTTTCCTCCCAAACCACACCAAAATTTGTGTATTTTCTCTTTCTCCCTGCATCTAAGTCGATTTAAAAATATTTTATGGATGGGCCACTCTGCGGCTATAAATCCCTGGGCTATCAGCATGAGCCATTAGTTTCCAAGTTATCATCAAACTAACCCTCTCTCTCTTGAGCAGCAAGCAAGTCAACCGCAATTTGAAATTCATAGGGATCTCTTCTCACAACATCTATGCATTTAAGAAAGAAAAACTATTTAGTAAGGAGTCTTTAGGGGAAACAAAATTCTAATATTACAACACCAACAGTTTTCCATAAAAAAAAGGGGTTGGAAAAAATTGGACTTAACTTGATAGGAGTACATTTCCTGAAACCCCCAATTCCTAAAAAAAGAAACGTTCAAATAAAACTGCAACACCGGCAGTTTTCATGGCTGTTTGAATACCCAAAGAACCCGAACGAAAACCAACTTTTTCGGGGTTTTTTCTCCTTAAAAAAACATAATATTATCCTTCTTTTCTGCTTATTTGCTCACGTAATCTTTTGTCGCTCCTGAGCACCCTCATCCCCGCCGTTAAGCCAAACTCTGAAGGACTCTAAAAAACCTTGGAATAGTTGATTATGCAACCTGACCAACCTGCAATTTAACTGCCATCGCGTCTAGCCAAACAAAAACTCTTGCATTTCTACAACAATAGCCGCTTTTGACAGATTTAATGCTCCTTGAATGAGCGCATTGTAGATCCATACTTCAAACTAATTTCGCTTCCTTGGCCGATTCGACGCATTCTGAAAATGATGCAACTGCAAGNTCAAACTAATTTCGCTTCCTTGGCCGATTCGACGCATTCTGAAAATGATGCAACTGCAAGAGCACAATAATATTATCATTTATCTCGTTATTTATAAAGTCGCTCTCCTATTGTTCTTTTTCCGTCGCGCAATAAATGAAAAGCACGACTGCATACACAATGATAACAGTAATTATCAAGAAAACACTTTCATTGTTGTTGTTCTTGTTAGTATGCGTTTTATTTAGAGCAATTGGAGGGTGTTTCCTCCTCAAGTTCTGAGCTGGCGTTTTTTTGCGTTCTTCTTTGATTAACACCTCTTTTGTTTGTGAAACTTTTCTTCACGATCCCCTTTTCCTTTTGGCTGTCACAACCACCTTATATTTTTGATTAACCAATCTTCAAGATAATTTCACAGTTAAAGAATGTGCAATTTGGAGGAAAACCCCTGGTCTTATTATACCCAACCGCATAGCTTCTACATATCTGTACGCATAAAACTGCCTTTAGGTGTAATTCCGCCTAGAGGAGAATATCTGTCTGAAATGATATATTATTCGTTTGTGAGTTGATTGTACACACATTTTTTTTGGTTTGTTGTGATGGCCAGTTCATAAAAAAAAGTAAATTATTATATAATCCTTTCCCTGTCATTGTAACAACCAAATCGAATCTGAATTGTGCTGCGGGCTTGGAGAGCACACGCATTTCAAATCGGCCACGAGATGATTTATCATTGCTAACTTGACAATCTGGCTTTGTGGGCCATTACGGTTGATAATAAAATCAACGGCTTGTACATCAACTTTTTTTGTATTAAAAAAGGGAACCATATGAATATTATTTTTTTACAAGGCTTTTGGCAAGGTAAAGGATTCATGATGTCTGTTGTTGCTATGAACCAGCCGGAAAACATTTGTACAAAAACGCTTCATAAAAATGCACCGGGATGGGTTATGACATGCGATATACTCTCTATATTATTTTCCCCTTTCAACCCTTTTACGCTATGATACGTTAGAATAATCAACTGTTTTTGTAAATGCGGCCATGCATAAACAAACTCATTTTCATATTTGGGATTGTGACGGAAGCTCTTTTGGAAGAATAATACGTTTACTGGCAAACAGAAACCGGGATTGTGGCAGTTTTTTTGTTTTTAAAAGAGTTGACGACTGGAATGTAACGGAGGGAAAGAGTTTTGTGCCAGACTTACTTCCTTCGATGGATGCGTGATGGATATCACTTTCCGAAACAAGCATTTGGTATGACATTTCATGGAAGTTATGTTTGACGGGACGGGTAGCTCATAAGTGGGGACATCATTGGAGTGTCGCTCTTTTCGTAAATTGTTGTGAGTAACTGGTTTCCGATTTTTACGGTGTGAAGTGGCGTGTAAATTGGATTTATCGCTGGAAAAGTGCAAGAGACAAGTGCTCGAGAGGACATGAGCATTTTGCCAGAATTTGGAAAGTTTTACTTAATTTTCGTAATGCTCGCGTCTTACCAGCTTGTATCTTTTTAGCATGCTGTTTAATAGATTTAGACGATAAATCACTAACCTGGAACGAGGATGATTCACCCAAGCCATTTTTTCTGTCATCACACCCTGTTAACATTTTCTTCTGCGTCCGTAACATTTAATCAGGAAGCCCATACAATTGCGCCTCAGTGTCTGTTCTCTTCTGACTCTTTGGAGTCAGAGTGAAAAATAGATTGTGCAGATATAAAAATGAAATTATTATGCCTTTGGAGAATATTTTCGGACAATAAGCACAATGCACACACAATATATATTGTTACGTCCGCACCCCATTATAGAAAGTAAATGGACCGAAGAAAGATGGAAATAATGAAAATGGAAAATGTGTTACCCCAACTTAGAAACATGGATAACATCGATACAAAAAAAAATCTCTTACTCTTCTCCATATGGCTCAACTAACAAAATTATATAATATGTGGTTGATCCTATTTTGTTCCCTTGGCCATTGTACTATCCGTATGCAGTGCAAATGCAATCCTTATTGATATTTAAGAAACTCAAATGATTATTTTTTAAGGTTAGTGGATATGGATACGGACTAAAAGCAAACTTGGGCAAACTTCATTTCACAGGGTTTAGTTATCTAATTTCATGATATGTCAACATGTTTTCATTCGCTTGTCTAGAATGAATTGTGTTAATAACTTCTTTTAAACATTTTAAAATATTTCCAAATATTTCTTCAAATAATTAATTTAACAATGTTTTATGCAAACACTTGTAGGAAGAGAAAAGCGCTGTGATGGATTGAGCATCTCTGGTGGTAAGCTGCTTTCACCAAGCTTGTATGAACTCAAGCTGCTCCTCCAAACCAGACGGATGATGGTTTGTGTATAAGTCATAATGAACAAACCATGGTCAAAAGTTGACCGTAAGGCTTTTTTGTTGGGAAACCTAATGAAAAAGGGAACAATAGAAGTATGAAGCGTGGTGAGCTTTTTTTCTGGCCATGCCTCCAAACCATTCCTCTTTTAGGTCAGTCTTATTAGGAGAAAGTCAAGAAAAAAATGATTCGATGGAAGAAAGAAAAATTGAATGAATGCTAAAGGACATAAAGGTAATCCTGAGTTATGTTATCGATCCAGGTGGTTATCATGCCATGGAATAAAAAATACTCCGGGAAAATGAATGAAGCATTATGAGAATTAGAATATGCTAGATATTTACCAAAAATGATGTTCTATTGGTATTGATTAATATATTTATGACAATGACAGTTATCTTACAATATTTGTCTTGTCATACTAGTCTTTGTCACAGTCACTCAAGAATGCTTGGATATAAGTAGTAACAAGAAAAATTGCATTGTTATGCGAATATGATAGCATATTCCAATTGTGTGTATGGCAACAAAATTGATACCAAATAAATGGAAAGTACGAGATTTAAGTAATCTTTTCTACTGATATTTATTAATCATTCTGTTTAATCAATCTTTATTCTACCTAAATTAAAATGTTTTTGAAATTGCTGTGTTTGGTTTTAAATAAACCGGATAAATAAACAGTTCCACGGCTGTGGTAGTACGTTATAATTATTCCATCACATATCTCAAAAGCCTAACACATTTGATAATGATGATGTCGATATCGATGTCAGACCATCCTTAAGACTGCATAAGACAAACGCATTTTATATTTGCCATGCCACCAATTACGCACAGTATATTGTAATATGCACGAAATTGCGAATCACTATACAACACACGGTAGATTTGAGTATGAACTACTAATATAGTATGAGTATTTTATATGCATTTACATATCTGTTGTTCTATGAATATCTTTGAAAGAGAATGTTAATGGATTCATGTGAAATATCATGTATGTGCATGGTTTGTGTGTGTTGTTTCTTTGCTTTTTAACTATCCTAAGCTACTTTATCGTCAATCGCCAAAACAGCACCTTATGGAGAAAGTTGTCTGCATTATTGCTTTGCCCTTCGCAAACTGATTAACATTTTTCAGCACCGTGAAAGAATGCGAAGATTTAGGCGAGCAGTCTAAACTATTGTGCATACAACCACAACAAACAACGAAAACTGAGCTAGCTCAATTTACATCAATTTTGGCATTCTTGCACATCCGATATGCAAACCGTTTCCCCACATATGGAACAGATGAATTGACATTTCCTCTTGCAAAATCTTGACAATCCTTTGATATGGGATCTCATGGAAGCTCGTTTAATAACCTATTCCTTTCCAATTTCATCATTCTTACAATCCCTTATAAAACAATGTCAAGACGACAAAACATCATCAATCACATATTACTTAAGATAACAATTGCGTTTTGCCAATGTATCTTGGATTTTGAAACATTGTTTTGTTTTGGCCCGTGTTAGTGAGTATGTGTATTTGTAAATTTCCTTGTCGGTATAATTGTTTACTGATTGAGAGATTTAATTCTGTAGCACTCCACCTAAGTACTCGGAAACTAGTCGCAGGTAAAATTACGCCAATTAGTAGTACTAAATTCTAGTACGCCAATTAGTAGTACTAAATAAACCTTTTCTAACGTGTGACTATATTCGCAATTCGCATAGTAATGTAGCATTCCTTATTCCTTCATTCTTTCCTGTTATTCGCGAATTACTTCCTTGACTATTGCACATAACAAAACAATCAGAATATCAAATGAATAATAGAGTAAAAGAGTATCTAAAAGTGGTTTGGTAGACTTAAGTGGGATGCGGGATTAGTTCCTTGTTTGTGCCACTTCTTATTCAAATCATCAAAGTTTGAAGTTTTGTCTGAGTTCCCTTTGCTTTCTCTTTTCCTAAATGATATAATTATACAGGAAATAAGTAATGGTAATCTAATCTGATTGTGTCCAGGAGCTAGGTTATGGAATCACTTTGTCGCGCTTTCCCTTTCTTCATATCAGATTTTAGATTTGCGGAGACATTTTAGACTACCATCTTTGTAATATGGTCTCGTCTCATATTATTAACTTTCTTTGGTAAAAGTTGACTTAATAATTGAACATTGTAATATGCATATGATCTTACTTTATAGAATAGAATCAAATAAGTTTATCGTTCATCGGAAGCCAGTGCAGCAATCATGATAATGTAACCACTTTTTCTATAAAAATATAGCACCTATAAACTAAGATGCAAATATTGGGTGCATATATCCCAAGATAGGTTTTATACAGTTTTATCTAATCCGGATAGAACAACAAAAGTTCAACGAACCAGGCCTTATTTCCACCAGTGGCTTGCCTCGAACTGCTATGGCAATATCCGATTTGCAATCTATTCTCTATTTCCCCCAAAATTCAATTATTCCACATCACGAGAGACGTTTGGCGATTTCCCTTTTTTCCCGATTTCATTGCACCTTTGAATTACCGCATGATTCATCCCACCGCACCGCATTCGTAATCAAAGTCATCATACAATTCTATTTGATTACGTAGTCCTCGCCAAACGAAAAAGTCTACAATTTTTATCGAACTTCGCCGCAACGATCGTGTCGTCATCATTTTCATGCAGCATCTCTTATTTTTTTATTGCTTCAAGCACCACACATCCAATTCAAGAAATGAGTAGGCAGAGAGAGTATTTCTTTTAGATAAGTCATTTAGTAAGATTTATTACCAGAGGGTTGACATTTCAACAAAATAGAACAGCAGGAGTCATTCCTTGGGATGTTGTGAACAATCTCATTCCATTGTGGTGGCTCAGAAGAAGATGAGAAAATGCAGTTGAATCAGAGGGAACGATGTCGTTTTTTCGCATTTTTTGCTGACCATTTCCCTTTCAAAGTGGGTAAGCAAATGGGAATGGGAACAGTTTGAAGGAAAAAAAATGAAAGCATTATAACAGTTGTCGTTCCAACTCAGATAATATTGAAATGATCTAATAAGATAAGTCATATAACAGATGAACGACCGGCATAGCTCATACGGGTATGGAAATAGTAAACGAAGTGAAAAGTGTTTTTGACATCATTGTCCAGTTCATCTTTTATCCATTGCCTCTCTACTCTACAGACTACCGCTTCATGATGTCCAAGAGAGAAAAGTGGAACAAAACAAAACCCTATTTTGCATTGGTCATAATCAAAAATAGATTGAAAATGGTTTGCTCACAATTGTGTTTAAATAATCACACATGTTTGTAAGCTTGTCGTGTTTTCTAATCTTGATTTTGAGATTGGCTTGCAGTTGTTCATGCCAAAAGCCCGAAAATTGAAAGTTTTTGTTGCAGTCTCTCGCGTTCAAACATCATTTTATTTCATTTCTCAACCTGAAAACCACAGGGTGTCTCACTCCACTGTCGATTATGTATTTGTGTCTATACCGAATAGCTTTTGCCTTTGGAGGTTGGCAGTACAATTTAAAAATCAAAATATTTACGAAAAATGGTTATGTAACTATTATCACAAAATAGTGGACATTTGTTAGGGTTTTGGGGGAGCTAAAGAATATCTTTACGTGTTCATTCAACCCTGTCGACTTTTAATAAAATATTTAACAAGGCATGAATACAATGTTGTACTATAAGTATTTTGTGTCTCAACACACTCATTCAAGAAAAAATCCTGAGAAATGTATCACTATTCGCCAATGGAAAAAGTATTGACTCGAGAGTCATAAATTATTTTGGTGTATTTCTTTTTGGGAACATTTATGAAGTCAAAAGATTCTGTTTTCTATTGTTGATTGTTGTTATCGGAACTGGAACAAGATTCATTTTTGTGACAAACCTGAACAGAATTCCTGTTCAAGGTACACACTCAAAAGCTATAGAAATAGATCGGGATTGTTTAACGAGGGAAAACACCGATCATGAGCCACACTTTTTCTTACCACATTTAATGGATGTGAAGTCCTGTGTTTATGAGGAACAAGTTTTTTCAACTTTGAAACTCATCTTCAATTTATTTTATCTTTGAGTATCCGGATGTGTGTACCGAAAGTGACATGAAATAGAAGTCCGTCCAAGGTTTGCCCTGAAATGTCACACTAAATTTAAGTGAGTTTACTTACACGTGTAAATGTAATTGATATTGATATAATATTTATAGGAGCCGCAAAATGACTGTACTACAGCGAGTATCAAGCAACAGACATTGTGCAAAACTAGTGGCAAATTTGTTGTCCTAGCGAACCACGTCTGTCAAATTCTTTGACAGTTTGTAGTTCTTAAAGTAATCTCGCGAAACACTTCAAAATAAAATGAACCATGGAAAAGTGTCGTTTTTAGAAATGGTTCCAGATCAGAGATACGGACGCCTT
>JAAXOA010000314.1:0-26568 GCA_036561885.1 Salina celebensis
CTGATACTTTCTCTCTGTGCCTGATGGAAGGTGATCAGTGACTGTCACTCAACAAACCCACCGGCAAATTGAGTCCCACACGCAAATAAATGCCCCACTACAACATTTCCCTCTTGTAGTTGGCCAAAGTAAATACCAAAAATGTTTTGCTTTCTCCGTCTCTCCGTGAACGGAGCGGAGAAGGGAAAGGTGTACTAGAAAACTAGAAAAGTAACTTTTCTTTTTTTCAAACTGTTTACATTTATAACGTTAATAAATTCGCTAGAGAGTGTTTTTGGTCTCTCTCGTCGACAAAAACGAATGGTTTCCTATTTCAAGTTAGAAGGACACAACCATACAAAACAGCCGTGGAAGAAAAACTTTCAAAATGGCACAACGACTTAAAGAGAAAAAGAAACATTCTCATTTACCTTTTGTAACATCTGAGAGAATCCATTTTGAAGAAAAAAATGCCACTACCATTTACAGTTTTATCGTAAGGTATCTTGATAAATGGGTTACATTTTTTTGCAAACCTTTCAACAGAATTTTTAGCGGTTTACCCGTAAAATTTTCTTTAACAGTTGCAAAAGCTTTGTGATATATTTTTGAATAAAAATCCTTTTCAAAACTGGCCATTAAATTTAGGCAAATGAATACACATAAAAATATTAATTTCATTTGCATTAAAGTCTGGCTGAGATGCCACACGGTGCAAACTAGTTTTAACCATAAACAAATCCACATCTTGAATGGTTGTATGTTATGCAACCATTTTTTATACCAAGTTTGGTCTACTTTTAGGCATAATCAAGAGAAAATCGAAGAGAAAATTTTACGGCTTTACATTTTATATCAGTTTTCTCGTGCCAGATTTCGTCTTACATAAAAAAATAACAACAGGTATCTCTCACAAACATCCGTTTCCTCTGATGATTTCCTCTTTCTCTTGAGACTAGTCGCGTATAGAAACGTCCCATTTTACACACACTTTTTTGCTTTTTATTTTTTCGTTAGTGGGTTTCTATCCCAAATACGTTTTCTAGAAAAAGCTCATATTTTTATTGTTTTTCTCTTCCATCTCATGTACCAAATTATATTTTGTTACCTTCTCCCCATCCATTTGTACATTTTTATACTCCAGAATTGTATACCCCTTTTGTAGAGCATTGGAGATAACCTAAAAATTTAATTTTCTTTTCTGAAACAATTTCATATTTCTTGGAACAAAACATGTCTTGGTTTCCCGTTCTCTGCTCCTTGTGTCTCCGCCAATCTTATTTACACAAAAAGGGAGCACGCGAATGTAGATATCGTGATACAATTTGGATACGATATATTTTTTTATTCCACAATATTTTATTTTCCTTGGGAACAAAATCCAATCTAATTTGCGGATGAATTTCATCCAGCTTCACCTTACACCTCAACCCATTTCCTTGCCATATTATAGAATATGCCTTTCTTTCTATGTTAGAAACATTCATAAAGAATTCTCTTATACTTTCTATTTCACCGAATTTCAGTTTGTTTTCAGCTTTCTGCGAATAGAAAGCTCCATGTAATGCAACCCTTGGCTCTGCTGTTTTTTTTCTATTGCCATGACCCGCGTCGAAGTTCACTAGAATCACTTGCCACTTTGAAGAAAGCCTGCTGAAATATTTTTTTACATTATTGCCGAAGATATATCGACAAAGATTTTCAAAAAATATGACAACATTCTTTTAAAAAAAGAGCTACCATAAAACAAAAAAGCGTCCTGCCATAAACACATTTTTTTTTTCTCTTTTGACCCACTAATGGATGTCCTGCTGAAAAAAAAAACAAATTGAAAAAAGAAAACTGTGCAACCTTCCCTCATAAAAAATGTCTCTAAAATCATAAAAAAAATATCAAGTGAAAAGTCAACAACAGTAGAGAAAGTCAGTGAAACCAACAGAATTAAAATAAGCTTTACAAGAAACCGATCTGGAACGGATTTCTTTTTTCAAAACCGTTACCTTTTTTTTTGCATAGAACAGGATAAACCCATTTTAGAGAGAAAGAGAAAATCCCAGACAGGATGTTTGATTATCCTGTAAGGTTTTATAGTGTACGTATTGGTGACACACTTTTTCCCTCCTTTCCTCTGTGTGTGTCCACAAAACTTAAAAATGGATTGAAAACGAGTGTTTGCATGAGCTGTTCAACTGTTTGGCGGTGAAGAAGAATCTATGATCTTGCCATATTTCTTCCTGTCCTATTCGGATCCTTTTTTTCTCTCTTTCCCTGCTACACCGACTCTCAACTTTCTCTTTGCTAAAAAAAATACTTTATCCATTATTTTCTCCAGTCATCTTGCCATATTTTTTTTCAATACTCGTTTTCCTTCAAAGAAAATTTTCCAAAGCCGACCACAACAACAACATCAACTCCGACTTTTATTTCACTTTGTGTATAGAGAGGACTTTTTTTTCGATGAAATATTTTGTTTCCTGTCCCGAAAGAAAATCTAACGAAACTCACTTCAAAAGAAGGTAACCCATTGAGACCCCTTTAAAAGGCCAAGGAAATGCCTGGTTTTAGATGAACACCGCCATTTATTAAGTATGTTTTGTCGTTATTTTTTGCTTGTTTATTTCTAAACATTTTTTTTTTCTCTGGCAGCCTGAATATGTATTGTCATCAGCAAAAAAATGATCTTTTGCCTTCATACATTCAACCAGTAAGCTAACGTAATATTCTCTTTATTATTAATGCTCAACTGAAATCTGTTTTCGTCTCCTACAATGAGAAAGATTGCAGACTTTTCATTTGCACTAACTTTCTTTAAATCAGAATTCCAAGGACTAGTATTAAAGAGAAAAAAAACAAGCTATGTACCTTATCCACATTTTATATATATATAAATACACATATAAGAATATGCCCACACTATATTCCGTATTTTTCATGTACAACACAATATGTAGCTTTTTACAGCCTGCCATTTTTTCGCAATAAGTAATAATAATATATTTTTTTTACACCATGTAATACCCTTCTAATAGCTTGTCATACAAAGACATCACTTCCTTTTCTATTACATTGCCACATGCCATGAGAAACTAGCCATGCTTCCATAACTCGTTCACTCCCAAGTGTGTATATCTCTGTCTCTCTTTGAAAGCCATGAAAATTTCCAATATCAACATCACATCATCATCTTTTTCAGCTCAGATCACATCACCATTTTACAATCTTTTTTCTCTTCCTCCTTCACGATATACCCACCCATAAAACTTTCTCTTTAAAAAAAATCCAAAGCATGATTCTGTTTGAATATCTCCTGTGGCGTTTTTCCTCGGCATCATGCTGCTTTCTCTGCATAAGAACTGTATTTAGAGGTACATTTCCACTTTCAAGGAAAAAAAAGTGACAAACTATTCAGCTACCGCGGAGAATATAAGTAAAGCTGAGTTCGCATTAGCTTCCAGCACCAATTCGTCATTCTCTGAACTCAAGAACGGAAACTCTTTTGAAGAAAATGGTTTCAAACTGGCATAAAGAAGGAAAAAAAGAGAAAACCTCTTTCTCTCACTGTGTGTCGAGAAGAGAAAGCATATAGACAGGGTCGTGTACAGTTTTTTGCTGCACTACAAAATAGACACAAATCACAAGTGAAGTTGAGTGAAAAGAAGGAAGGTAAAATTTATTTTGTTAAAAGCATGATCATTTTTTTTCCTTCTCTGTTGTGTTTTTTTATACTTATACCTATACAGCTCTTTGGGAATATGCATAACAATTTATACTCCAAGACGGTTTCCATTCAAGCATTTTTTTTCCTTGTAAAGAGGAATATTCACGGTTCTTTGATTATATGATGCGCAGTTCTATATATTTGCGAGGTGACATTGCTAAAAAAAATCTGAGTATGAAGTTAACATTTTTTTCATACTTGAAATGAAATTTTGTGACATTGCTGCCTATTCAGAACAGTTTATCAAGGAAGAAAAGTCAGACTTTTGTAGAAAATGAGAAGTGAGTGGAGGATGAATGGAAAAGCCAAAAAGTCAGTGTAAAATGTAGTTTGGAGGGTGATGAATGATTCTTCTTGGGAAAAGAAAGGGAGCAACAAGCTTTACAAAATTAGGCAGTTGCTGACTTCGTTTTCAGGAGAGAAAAAAATGTATGAAAATTTTCGGGGCAAGATGAGACTTAACTTGATCTTCTCCTCGGAAGGAATTAATGAAGCTATTATTCTTGTTTGTTTTGATGTCTGCGAGAATGTAAAAGGAAACTGGAGTTTTGAAAGGTTTATTACTTGCATAGAGAATGCAATTTTCCAATTTCTAAGAGGGAAACAGTGCAACGTCTTATTGTAGAAAAAGGAAAGTCTTGTGTGGAGTACACAATTTCAACAAAACGAGAAATGGAGCGGCAGAGATTATTGTTGCATTTGATCACGAAAAAAAACTTCATTTTAATGGGAAATCCAGCAGACGCAGACATTCATGCGGTCTATTCTTTTCCTCCTCTGTGTGTGCATCCCTAATTTCATTTTCACAACTGCGAAACTCACTCTCCAACCCTCCTTCCCAGTCACCAACTTCCTTTCTTATTTCCTGTCAGTCAACAAGAGCCACTCTTGTTTTCCTCCGCTTTTTCTTCATCGGCCGACCTTTTTCTGTTGTGTTTTTTTTTTCTTTAAAGAATTTATTCCCTCTACAAACTTTTTCGTAGTGCACTAGTGCACTCCCTTTACTTGTCATTCTCAAACTGTTTTTAACCTCTTTGAAAATCTCGGCCCAAGTCTTTTTTTCCCTTTCACTCCCCCGTCAAAGCCGAAGAAACAAAAACAATTCTATTTTTGCACCGTAGCCACCCTCCATAAAATACCAGCCCGCTCCTGTAATAGAATGCAATTATGCTAGTTTCAAAAATTAAATAGTGGCTGGGGAAAATCCTGAATGCACTTTATCCCCGCTTACTCACACACATTCTATAAAATCTAGTGTATTACTTGACTTCCCTTATGGTTTGGCTTGGTTCTACACCCCTCCTCATTATTCTTGATTTTCATCGAGGATTTAAATGGGACGGAAATTGCAATTAACCACAAAAGGAAATGAAAGTTAAAACGGGCGAGCACAGCCTGCGTCTTTAGAGCGTACTTATCCCAGATAATTTTAGTAATAACAACGAAAACTACCAACTCAAAACGTTTATACATCAAAAGAAAAGCTTTCGTTGCACGTGCAAATTTATCTCAAATTTGTTCAGCTTCAGAAGAAATTTGTGTAATATGGTTCCTTCCTTCGCTAGTACTTAGCATAAGACAACTTAACTTTAATCTTAATGTAAATGCTTACGTCAATATTTTTTTTGGCTGAATTACAGGTCTTTGCAAGTCCCTGTGATCTCTGGAGAAAGAAAAATACACAGTGAACGACATCATCTTCTAAGACTTAAGGAAAGTTAGGAAGAAAAAAACGATCCTGAATGTATTCGTTTCCCAAGGATTTCATCACCGTCCCTTCATCTTGTATCATTAGCGTCACCACAAGAGGAAGAGTCTGTGCCAAAATATAGAAATGGCTGAAAGGGAGATAACGTGGGAATGTGCTGAGAAGAAGGAGGCGATGTCAGCCTGGAAAAATAATAGTGCTAGTTATTATTCTAACGAGATCAGCATGAGCAGCAGTATTACCGCTCGTCACCATCCGCATTATAATCACCACCGACGTGTTTCAAAAAGCAGCGCTGTGGGCGAGACTTCATCGCCACAACTGTCCCCCTCTACCCATCAAGATCCTCTTCAACTTTTGTATAATCGATGTACAAGCTGTTCAGGAGGCAGGATGGAAACCTCCCTAGGGGATGAGGTACCTTCTAAAAGCAGAAGAAGCTCGAGACTTACCATGTATGGAAATTTCCTGAGGAAAAGACTGATGAAAAGCGTGCGGCCAATGAGGAGAGTGTCTGGGATTGGAGGGGTAGCTTGTCTACTTCTGATACAACTTGTATGGGCTTCTTTGGTGGTAGCGGCACCATCGTCGGAGTCAATTAGTCGGGGACCTCAGCACTTCCGCCGAACGCCGGACAATCAAACGGCTACTGTAGGCGACAGGGTTACGTTGGCGTGTAGTGTGGAAAACAAAGCGGGAGTTCTTCAGTGGACTAGAGACGGGTTTGGGTTGGGAACTGACCGGTATCTGGAGGGATATGATCGGTATTCAATGAAAACTTTGGAAGATGAGGGTGACTTTACTTTGGAAATTTACCCTGTAACTCTTGAGGACGATGCCATCTTTCAATGCCAAGTCGGCCCGGGTGTTGATGGATCTACAAACAAAGGACTTCGCTCTGCCAATGCCAAGCTGACTGTTGAAGTACCCACCTCACCACCTGAGATTATTCACGGAGACTTGCTCCAAACGACTGAAGACAAGGAAGTTCAACTAGAATGTATTTCACGCGGAGGGAAGCCTGCTGCTGAGATAACTTGGATTGACGGAAATGGCCATGAGATCAAGTCCGGTGTGGAGACAATCAAGGAGCCCCTTGACGATGGAAAGCGGTTCAATACCAGATCCGTTCTGAAATTCCGACCAACCAAAGAGCATCATAACAAAACGTTTACATGTCAAGCTCACAACCGGCCAGCCAAAGAAGTTATGAGTACACATATCCGACTTGAAGTGAAATACGCACCAAAAGTCACAGTTAAAATCCAGTCCCCGAAAATACGAGAGTTCGACAACATCCGTATTTCTTGCCGTGCTGAAGCTAACCCTTCTGAAATTTCTTACCGATGGTTCCTCAACGATCAGGTACTCGCCGGCAACCACGGACCTGTTCTTGTCCTTCCAAATGTTACCCGCAAGTTTCATGATGCGATCGTCAAGTGCGAAGTACAAAACGCTGTTGGTCGCAGTCAGGAAAGTGAAACTTTATCTGTGGTGTACGGCCCAGTTTTCAGAAATCGTCCTAGAGATGTCCAAGCCGATTTGGGCACCACTGTGACCCTCAGCTGTGACGTGGACGGTAATCCTCCTCCCATCATTGTTTGGTTTTACGAGCCCACTCGGACTGTGGTCTACGACAAAGCCAATTTCACAACGACACTTACCCAAGACACCCAGGGAAAATATGTGTGTCAAGCGATTGTAGAAGGATTTCCTACAATTTCAGCTGAAGCCAGTATTCATCTGAAAGGACCCCCGAGTATTGTCAGCCAACGAGTTCAATTTGGAGTGGAAGGGGATACAGTCCGTCTAGAATGTCTTGCCAAATCCATCCCACTTCCGGAAAAGATTACCTGGACGCACTTAGGCCGAGAGATTGATAACCGTAAGAGAACAACATGATTTTTGTGTACATTCCGTTTTTCATATAAAATAACCAAGTTCTTGTTTGTTTTTTAGACGACTCGGACTACTCTGTAACGGAAGATGTGATGCCAAACGGAAAGCGGAGTGTTCTCGTGATCCGCTCTTCTCAAGAGAAAGACTTTGGAGCCTACAACTGCACTGTAGCAAATACATACGGAAGTCACATTATGGAAATCTACCTCATGAAGCAAAGTAAGTTGTGTCAGATGAAAGAAAGTCTCACATTCCCCTCCTCTTTTTTTCTTCCGGCTTTCTCCATAATCCATTAACATTCATCTCCTTTCTTTTCTTTGCTGTCCTTTCATCTTTTTTGTTAACACGACTAACCTAGTTTCATCATAACGAGGAAGGACAAGAGGCTATGAAAAATTAATAGGCGCTTTGTTCTTTTTTGCAGAGAGTGGACAACTTGTCATTATCCTGACATGTGTTATCGGAGGCGTCGTTGTAATTGTTGCCCTTACCATGATCACTTTGTTATGCCAAAAGAAAACGAAGAAACCAGTCTGTAAGTAGAGCACAGAAAACTTTCACTTGATCCTAGACAAATTATTTCAATCTGTTTTATCTTGTTCGTGTTCTGTGTATCTTTACAGTGATGGAAATTGATGGAGCGGAAAAACAAACAAAACAATCAGATCGCTCCTCGAACGACTCTGACTTGAAAGTGGAAATCCGAACTGCGTCTTCCTTGTCCAATATTCCCGAGCACGACTCTGAACATTGGGACGAAGGATCGGATGCTATGAAAAACGAGTCCATTTACAGATACTCGGACTACATTGACCCAGTCTTCCCTCCAAAACACGTACGTAAATCATGTCCGTTTTCTGGAAAAGAAAGTCACAAGTCGACTTCAATTATATTAATTTGTCTCGTTTTTGCTGTTTCAGGACGGACATAACAACAACGGTTACGTGCCGTACGTTGACTATACCCGTGACTACAACCCTCCACTTACTCGAAACTCAATCTATAACGGCCAAGCCAATGGTGGGATGCAGAGTCCTCCTCAGTATTTAAACAACGTGGATCCTCGCTATTCGGCAACTTATGGGAACCCATATTTAAGAACGTCCAATACGTCACTTCCACCACCCCATTCAGGAGCTGGAAACCACTCGCCAAACAGTGGGTCTCATCCTCTTGCCCATTCTGGTCATCACCTTCTCAACAATCACCACCCTCATCATCATCATACCCCAACTTCGAGCAATCATATCGCACACAACCATATCGTCAGCACACCCACAAGTACATCTGCTATGATCCCAAATGGTAGCTTAGGCGGGGGCAGTATCGGTGGAGGAAGTGGCAGCGGATCCCCTCTCATTCCTGGGTCAACTTCACCTCTTTCCCATAGTCAGGGAAATACACTCAGCAACTCGACCAATCCGTATGGTATGAGAAACGGGGTAGTCCCTCAAGTGTCCCGAGCTCCAAGTACTCCATCCCCTCAGTATATTGTTCCTGCTCAACCGCAGCTCAAACCAGGAACTTTGGCTACTCATGTGTAATCGGTGAAAGATTAACAATTTAACAAACGACACAAAATCCACTTCTGCCAGATACGAAAATTGAGTCCCTCACTAACAGTAAACAAAATGTAGATCTTTTACACTTTTCAAACGATTAATTAATTAACTTCGTAATAATGCTGGGGCATAATCTTGTCAGAGTATTCTCATGCTTTTTACGTGTCCTTACCTTCCTGTCGGGTACTTAATGAGCAAAAACTGCCCATATGTGTGTAATTGTACTACTTCACATTGAGCTAAAATCTACATGAACTAAATTAATTTATGTTATACGTACGAAAAATGCAATTCATTGGCTACATTTTTTTTAAATTCAAAAATATGTATGTTCACTTATAATTTATGTAATTAATTAGTTTTAGATATAGGGTATAAATAACCTAATGATAATAGACAAGATTTGCTTGTCTTCTAAACTTGACGATTGCCAGAAAGAAACTGGAAACAGGAATGTGCTGCACAAACCAAAATGGAATACAGTTTTTGATCAGAACTGTAAACTCTAGTTTGTTTAAATGTTCTCTTAATATATATTGAAACTTTGATAAAGATTTGTAATTATCTTCTATGTTAGGTAATTGTAATTAAAAATAAATAGAACTAAGAAATCAAAGAATATTTTATTATGAAGCAGTGCTATGAAGAAACATAGCGAAAGACGTGCTCTTCGGTAAGTTTTCTTTTCATGGATTCCTTTGAAATCAGCTTTTTAACAAACAAAGTTCCTTTTATGATTTTATTCTAAAGATGTACTGTTAAACTTGATTACAGGTATTTTAACATTTCCTCTCTTTATTTTCGTTGATGAAGAGACAAGCTTTAGTTTATGACGTTATCGTTTCGTGTTTTTAAGAAGATGAGTAATTAAGAACTAAGAAGCTTCATTGTTTTGTCGAACAAATGGTGGACCGCGTGTCAAGAATTATAACATTTTTATACAATAATTATACCATTGAGAATGAGATCTTTTTCGACTTGTTACTCTGCTATTTCGGTAGGAATCTCAAAATCTTGTACTTAATCAACCTGTATTTTCAAGAATATTTCGCATGACGCATATCGGAGGAAACATTAACTTTTACAAACGATAATCAAGTTTTATAGGTTAATTTGTATTCTAAGTTTTATGAAATTACCTCCATGTTTTTCATACTAAGCTGTCTGTAATGATATCATTATCGGTCTGCTTATGAACTTTATGGATACATATTTCCCTTAAACAAACTAAACTTTTTATATCACTGAACCTTGCATCTTTATATATAAGAAGTATCTGTTTAGCCAGGTGAAAAAAATGTTCAATAGAGGAACAACTGAATTTTATCCAAGTATTACAACTTTGAAATTTTATATCAATGAAATAAAACAAACAAAATGTGTATCAAGTTATGAAACTATCAAGAATTAAAAAAACATGGATGAGACGATAAAACTGTATTTTATGTATGTTAAAAGTAGCTACTTACTCATGTCTATATTATGTGTAAGATGTACATTGTAAGTAAAGCAAGTTTTAAACTGTCAGTCATTTTTGTGTACGTAAGTAGAGACATATTATAAAATATGTTAGCAAAATGTTTAAGGAAGTATGTAACAATATGCTCGTGCGTAACTAGATGTACTGTTTTTAAAGATAGGAAGTACGATTAAAGTGAATGAATAAAAGCTATAACAAAGATATGAAATCGGTTTCAATTATGCATTTTATTTCTAAATAAGTAATTCACTTGTAAATATAAAGATCGCGCTTGCCGCATTTATTTGATTCACTGCTCCGGTCTCAATCATAATTTATATAATAGACGTATCGTACAATAGAAATTTTAAAACTTTAAAATAGATCATTTTTAGCGAGCGTTTTAATATTAATATGCTAAACACGTATTTTCTTTAAAAAACTCAAATGAAGTCATCAAGTTTGTCCGATTGAATCATTAAATTGATTATAAATGCAGTTATACATCAAATGCATTGTTTGAAAAGAACACTTAGGAAAACATCTAGAAAGTTTAGTCACTAATTTGAATCCCGATTTTACTAAATTTTACTTCACAGAACTGTTTGAGACTTTGCCCCGCCCTGTAAAAATGAGGAAACACAAGTTACAACAAATACTTCACAAGGCATAACTAATATGCTTTGTTCAATTTAAATATGAATTTAAACTCAAACTTACAGGAAAATCCTAGTATTTGGTTGGTTGTAGAGGTCACAATTAGAAAATACAAGTAGAAGGTCAGAGATAAATTCTTCATTACATGTATAAACC
This sequence comes from Salina celebensis, assembly GCA_036561885.1. Lineage (NCBI taxonomy): Eukaryota > Metazoa > Arthropoda > Collembola > Entomobryomorpha > Paronellidae > Salina > Salina celebensis. The sequence continues at coordinate 11,139 of JAAXOA010000314.1, forward strand.
ATAGAGTTGAGTTTATACTTAATGGTCCCAAGATCCATTGGATGTTTTACGATATCATGATAATCGGGTGCCTACAATTAAAACAGAGAGTTTGAACAAGGTAATTTTCTTCTAGACGCAACAAACAAAGATTTCGATGTGATGTTCGTTAGCCATTTTGGTTCCTTTACCTCATTACGAGTTACAGGTTTCAGGAATGGCCAGGCATCCTTGTTTTTCATAACTTCGGTAAGGACCTTGTCCAGAAGGACATTATCCAACTCACCATTTCGCACACGATTGTTTGTATTCATACGCTGCAATCGGGTCCGTTTGGGAGCATCCGGGCCATCGTCACCGAAATCGTTGCTACGTTTTCTGGATCCAAACGAGTCATTCGAGTTGTCGCTGCTTTCGTTTTCCTTCGAATCGTTTCTGAGCCTTTTGGCTGCCTGTGCAATTTTTACAGCAGCTTGGGAAGCACATCTGCGTCTACTTCCACGTCCGCCCGAATGTCGACGTTCTTCTTCGCTATCAATATAATCTTCGTCATCTTCATATGCGCGTTTGCTCCTGGTATTTTGCTGCTTGCCAAAGCGAACTTTAACGGGAGCCGGCGAGTCATCTGAGTCGACAGACTCCGCATCATCGTCCGTTGTTTGCCCATCTTCCTCATCTAAGGTATAGGAAAAAAATACATACAATGCCATGCTCTCCTCTTCCATTAACTTTTTTTTTAAATGGTGTCATACCACTATCGTTTGCACGCCTGCTATCGTCATCCGCTTCAGATCTTCCAGTATCTTCGTCGTCCTCTTCGTCCCGTTTGTTCACTTTAGTTTTCTTTTTTGTACTTGAACTGGACCTCGCCTTGTTAGCGCCAGGCTTACAGTTAGAACACTGCCATGCTCCTCTTGGGGGTCGACTCAAAGGGTGGATTCAGACACAGAAGATGGTACGAATCTGAGCAGTCTCCGCATGTAAGCAACTCCCCTCCGAAGCTACACGTTGCACAGACTTCGTCTGCGTCGGTGTTGGTGTCGTGTGAGCGTCTACTTCCACCCCTACGTCTTCCACGACCTCCGTCATCGGCATCATCACTATCTGACCTATCCAATTCATCCAATATATCCTCTTCGTCCGCTAAGCGACGTTTTTTCTGCCTTGGTTTTGGAGGGAGCTCTTCTGGCTTGCATTCATAGCAGAACCAGTCACCTTTAGGGATGACATCTATTGCTGGCTTGAGACAAGTCGAGTGATAACCTCGGTTGCAACCATCACACAGAAGCATAGTTTCGGCATCTCCTTTCCTACGGCAAATCCTGCACCTTAGGTTTAATACTGATTTGGACCATTCCACACTATTCTCTGCAGGTACAACCAACATATGAAAACATAGTGAATGAACAGTAATTCGATTAGCATATACAAAGTTTGTTCACTTATTCTAGCTACACTTACCAAACGTGAAAACATGCACAAAAAGTTGAGAAAAACTTGTACACGCCATGAGGGATAGCTCCCATCGTTCCAGAGCAGTTGGCGCTGGCAAGACAAGCTTCGCCGGTAGCTCAACTGCATCTTTGCTCTTCTTCTTCTTACCGTCCTGGTCTTCTTCACCAAGTGGTCGTTTCAGAAACTTGGATTCAATGCTTTGTCTAACTTGAAGAATAGCACAAGCTAGATCTCTCACTATTGGATTAATACTAGACACGTCATCTCTAGGCTCCGAGGAACTTGACGTACGGCTTGACATTCGGTCACTTTTCACTTGGTCACTAGCACTTTCTCCATTCAATAGCTCTTTTCTTCTGCTCACATTATAAGATTTCCCTTCTGCCCATTGAAGCTTCGTAGTTTGTGGATCGTACCCGCGACCTTCTATTGCTTTCCGCCATCCTGCCCTGTCCTTGACTTTCAAGGCACCAAGTGCTCCCAAGTAAATTTTCTCCTCGACATCCAAGATTACATCGCGCAATTGTAACTCAAGGATTATTTCCACACTTGTGCCCACTGGATAACTTAGATTTGGGTCTAACCTATTTTTATGAGATTTGCTTTCTCCTGTTCTTTGAGGTCTCTTGTCTGCAGTAAGATTTTCAGGATACTTTCCCTCTCTATTTAACTTGAGGGCAGGACACTTTCCGACATATCCTTTGATTCCGTCTTTCTCTTCCACTAAAGCTGTTTTAAGATCCTTCTCACGGATTCCTCTTGCAGTCAAGCCATCAATCAGTTTGTCAATATCTTCAGGGTTCCAGAAAAACGACCACTTCGATCTGGGCAAATAAACACAGTGAACAGGACACGTTTCACTGTTCCCGTTACACAATCCAAATATGGGAGGTCTTTCTACTTTGTTAGGGCCAGAACTTCCACCCATGTCCTTTTTCTTCTTGGAGATTTTCTTGCTGGGGGAGTTTAATATAGAGTTTTCTTTATCACTTCCTTCTTTATCCATTTTCAAGTACTTGTTGTACGTTTCTTTCACAAATGCCATATCTTCAAAATCTACAGGGCCAACGTAAGGTGTCGGACTTGGCAGGCACTCTCCAACGTATTCATCGTCATGTTCAACAAAAAGTCCAGGTATAGTTGAAAATACCCAGTATCGTCTGTACGCCCTGTCTCGTCCTAAAGGATGAAGCCCAAGACGCCTTTCGTGTTTAATGATTTGATCCTGTAATTCTGCTTCTTTCCACAGATAGTCCTGTTTTCTTCTTGCTATCTCTTTATCTTTTTTATTCAATTGATATTCCATTTGATCATCAGTTAGTTGAGGTTTCGCGGGTTTAACTTCAGGTTTTTTTCCTCCCTTTGCATCGTTGTCAGGATCTTGGCCATCTTGGACAGTTTGCTTTTCAGCTTTGTACTGTGACATGTCTGGTACCAAACGTTCAGTCTGCAATTTAGTCCGCCACCAGTTATCTTCGGCATCTTTCTTCTTCTCAGCGGCCTGTAAGGTCCTTAGCTCAGCCTTAGTGGCTTTACATTGTTCCATACTCTCCTCCATAGCATCTTTAACACTAACATAGGTACTGATTTGATTTATCAAGCACTGAAGAAGTTTCAACTTCTCACGCATAGTCAGTTCGAAAACAGTCCCACATGATAAGGTCTTTATAATTTGAGGTTCTTCAAGACGTAGCTGGAGTCCTGGATCGTCCATTTCTGTATATCCTTGCCTCTGCTGGATCCTCCATTTGGCATCCTTTTCACTAGGCTTTGCACCCGATGACATGATATGTAACCTCACAATTTCGGATATACTTAGGTGATCGACAGACAACTTATGAAAAGGTGTATTCTGGTACATAACTGACCACGTTGAATACGCGGTTGCTAGTTCAACAGCTTGTCGGGCAGTTACACCTTCATCCATATCATTCATTTCGTCGAAGTCGACGGCTTGGGTTTCTTCTCCTGTGATTTCAGCGTTTTCAAACTCTTGTAAACGGAATATAGTTTTCATCAGAATTTGGAGGATTTCACTGAATGGTCCAGCCACTTCGGTTTTTGTTAGAGCTCGTTCCAAAATATCAAAACTTACTCCACTTGGAAAAGAATCACGAACTTTTAAAATGCTTGAATAGGCATTCATAAATTCTAACATCATTACGAATTCACCGAACAAGTTATTTGGAATCTTGCATGAGACTGGATCAGGCGTGGGCAAATCCTAAAACCAAAGACAGACATGTTTACAATATTTTCCTTTCAAATAATCACATCAGTTTGCAGAAATAGCTGGAAATCTCAGAGGTAGTGACGAAACCGTGTATAATCACAAATATTCATATAACTTAATAGTATACATCATTGAATATGTCTACAGGAAGCAACTACTTGTTATTTGTTAATTTACTTTACCTTCAAGTCCTCTACTTCCAAGTCTTCTTTAGGCTTGTACCACAATTTCTTGAAGTCAGCTACGAGTTTCTTCTGCGCTTTAAGTGCTTCCCTTTCCTTAGCTTTCTTTTCAAGCTCAAGCTGCTTTAACTCTGCTGGAGTTAGCTGTTTCACAGGTTTTTCCCTACGACAAAGTAAATAGGTTATAAATACAAGTCAAATCATTTCGACGATGTGACACGTTTATGAAAGTGGCAATTTTTTACTTTTTCGGTTTAGTTTCAGTCTTCGTAGCTTTCTTGGAACTGGACGCGGGAGACGATTTTTTCGAGGTTTCGGCACTATTACTACCACTCTTTTTACTCTCCGCTTTAGGTTTCTTTTCCACGGAGGAGGATGGCTTACTCTTCGTGGTGGGGCTTTTGTCTTCTCGTACAGGCTTTGGTTTGCTTGATTTTGATACAGGAGTCTTGACCGGAACCGGCGACTCTTCGAAAATTGGTACTTTTCTGCGGAGGAGGATGGCTTACTCTTCGTGGTGGGGCTTTTGTCTTCTCGTACAGGCTTTGGTTTGCTTGATTTTGATACAGGAGTCTTGACCGGAACCGGCGACTCTTCGAAAATTGGTGCTTTCCCGACAAACATTTCATCGAATTTAAGTTTTCCTAGTCCATACGCTGATATTACAGATGGCTAAACGTTTTAAAAAAATTATATTAGCTCAACTAATTTCATAATGGTTAGCAACTGTAATAAGTGAGTCCGCTCATGAAACTGGTCTTACTTTCAGCATAACTATTCCTTTCTCTTCTATGAGGTCAGATGCAAGTTTCAATAATACTCTACATTTATCACGTGTTAAAATGTTTTTTTAAAGTGAGTCCGCTCATGAAACTGGTCTTACTTTCAGCATAACTATTCCTTTCTCTTCTATGAGGTCAGATGCAAGTTTCAATAATACTCTACATTTATCACGTGTTAAAATATTTTTTTCCCGTTTCACATCGATAGATTCCAGTATATGAATTTCATTGGACGTTGGGGTTTTGTCCGTAGGGTCCACTTCTATGACTTCGTAGCGGAAGAGATCAGGGGAAGGGCCCCAACTGTCGTCCCTGTTTAAGTAATGTAGTTGTAAAATTAAATATCTGTGTTTATGCCGAATTGGTGTAATGGTTTTAATTACCGGAGGTAATCATTCTTTTCTGCAAGGCCCTTTGCGATTTGATCCTGCTTGTAGCTTTCCATTTCCTGTTGGGTGGGTGAAATTATTCTAACCACTTTCGACGGACACCTGCGAAATGGTTACGAGAGAAAACCATGTAATTAATTAAATCTCATACGGAGACACTGTGTGATAAGAACACAAAATGATCTCAGAGGTAGTGACGAAATGTAGAATGAATCATTGCGGTTCATATTTCTACAAATTATACATCATTGAAAATGCAGTAAAACGCTTCAATTCAGTGACTACATACCACATATTTCCAATAACTGAGTACACCTCTTCCCCCTTAAAGTAACGATCTCTTGCGTAGGTCAGTACATCTTCAACCATATCCATGAATTTTCCACGTTTAGTTGAGTTCGCAAGGTAAAAAAGAGCTTTCTTCAACTATACGAATACAAATTTATCTAGTTTAGCAACTTGTGGATCAACACAAAAGTCATTTCATTCCTAATCTTGAATTTATTTTACCGGACGGGGAAATCCTTTCAGTTGTTTTTTCGCTGACCTCTCACTTTCAATCGCTTCTTGGAAAGTTAAGTTGGCTTTCCCCGTTAACGAGCATGACCAAACCAAGGAATTGCATAAGATGACCCGATCGAAATAAGCACTGTAACATTATCAAAACAGCGGTAATTAATCTTAATTCCACGCGTCTTGTTCAAATAGGAAGAGACAGACAAGTGTTCTTGAACTCACTCATAATCACGAAAGATCTCGTTTGTTATCTTCAAATAGAAAATTTCTTCATCTGGCCTAAGTCCTTCCGGCGGAGGTAAAGGGGCAAATTGCTTGCGCTTAATTAACGGCATTTCGAAACTTTTCAGAAGCAGCCAGTGCTTCCACTAAAGTTACTTTCTAACTTAAGTAGTATCCAGCCGACATTAGTATGGGTCCAACCAGTGTACTGTAACACGCTCCTGCTTCCAAAATCACTCGGGTAGTTAAGTAAGATTCCGTAAGTATTGTTTGATCACCTTTCAAGCCTGTAATTGAAGCATTTAAACAATTAACAAGTAATTCCCGCATCTCCAGCAATATTACTTCCACCAATAATGAATTTCCTCCAACCTATTGGACAACAATTAAAAATTGACACTACGGGCCATCCAGGACTCAAAATGGAGGCGACGACAACAAGGTAGATAGGAAATGGAGTCAGAAAACTTTTTTTTTCTGGGCAGAAAGCCTGATATACTGTGTATTCCCAGTAAGCATTCAGCGCTCAGGGTAAAGAAAGACGTAAAAGCGCTCTTTCAACAAGGACAGCCCACCTCACTCTTACATTCTCAGCACCAACAACAAACATCCTTTAATTAAAACTTACATTATTACTGGTAGACAAATTTCATCCCAAACTAATGTCAATTACTCCAACTTCCTCCAGATTGTCCAGAATGTCTAATTCTGAAAGATCCTTGGAATGCCAACCAACAAAAGAAAATCTTTCTTAACTGCCAAACAGTTCACCAGCAAAGAAAAAGTGTGAACGAACTAAAAATTACAAAAAACTGTTTTTTTCGCTCTTCTCCCTTTTGTTCGGCACTATCGTCCCCTCGTCTTCTTTGCTGCTGATATCTGGCTTGTTTCAAAACGAACAGATCCCAAACAACAATACACATACTCTGACTACAACTGCAAAACATACAACCTGAGCCACTATAAAAATGTACAGACTGACTAGAACAATGCTCAAGAGTGCGAAGAACTCGAACATGGGAATGTATTGGATCCAGCGGCAAAGTGTTCAACACAGTCAGGATAAATGGTTGGATAACTCGAGGCAAAACATGGAGATGGAGAAGTGTGAGAGCGAGCGAAAATGATTCTGTAAAAAACAACAGGTAATATTCGAAAGCTTGTTATCTTACTTTAGTAAAAGGGTAAAAAAGAGAACAAAAAAATGACGATACACAATAACGAAAATTGATGATTGAAAAAGAAAACTTTCGTTTGCCGTGATGATCATTAAAAACAAGGATTTTGTTTGTTGAGGTGGCATTTGCAATAATTTGCATGTCACTGGACTGGCTGGAAAATATATGTTCCGGTCACCAGCGGTAAAATGTGAAAAACGAAAACGTATTAAATGCAATTCAAAGTGAAGACAAGTTTTTTCGCGACAGGATAACAATCATTATTGATATTGATAGCATTAAAATACGGATGGAATGACAATTAAAAATTGCTGATAGTAATGCACAATTGACAATTACATATTGTACAATGTACAAGTACTTTTTAAAAAAATTACATTATGCATTTTTCTTTGAATGTGAAACACGGAACAATGCTATGATATGTGAAATGTAGTAAGTTTGTACGATTGTAAGAAAAAAATGCTTCCTTTAATATACTAAAATAAAATACACGAATTAATGCAACTATGAACTATCCAAAGTACTGTAATAGTAATAGTAATAGTAATAGTAATTGTAATAGTAAGTTTTGGTAACGCAAGTACAAAAATGATCACTATCCCTAATGGTAACAAAAAATAGTTAAACCTATGCAACACGTGCAACAATTGTTCAGGATTCAGGAAGGATCTTAACAAATTCCAAGAAGAGCGATACAATTGCAACATTGTAATTGCCTTTTTACTAGATTTAGGTAATTCAACAAAAAACAATTGCTATGGGAATCATCATTGAATGGTTTATGTCATTCATTCCACGATACGAGGAGAGGAATCGTTGTATTGAGTTGAACTGCCAACTGTAGATGGTGGACTTTTCCCGAATTCTCAGGAGTACTGTAGAGAATGTTCGCTGAGTTCTCGTGATCTCGAGACAAGTAACGTTTGTTCTGGTAGCTTGGCTGATGTAAACTTCAACAGAACTTGCCGGAGAGGGTCGCAAATGTCCATGCATATATAAACGGAAGTGTCTTCCTCTCGTCAAGTTCATTCTGTTTAAAAGCACCAAACTGTAAGCATCATTCATAACCATTAAGTGAAGTTTCTTTGTGCAGTGAATCAAATAATTTTGAAACTCGCAAGTTTTTCAGTAATATAAGCAATTGAAAACCATGAATACATGCAACAGATTGATTCCCGTCTGTGGCCGGCTGGCCGGGGCCCGTTTTTCCTTGGTCCCGACCCGAAATATTTTCTCCAGGAGGGCGCTGGCACCTTGGAACATGTTGGAAAGACAAATGGAGGATATGGACCGACAATTTAACAGATTGGAACGTGAAATGAACTCAGCGTTTAGAGATTTTGGGTTTCCAAGGATCGCACGACTTGTCCAGCCAAACCAAACGTTTCTGACCAACCCAATGTTCCCATCAATTGAAGCTGAAGTTAGCCCAAGTACAGAAGATGGACAACCTGGCAAGTACAGTGTACGTATTAACGTTGGCGAGGGATTCAATCCTGAAAACATTAAAGTGAACTTGAAAGATCGCACTTTGACCGTTCAAGCCAAATTGGAGAAGACTTCAGAGGAAGGAAGAATCTATCAGGAATTTTCTAGATCGTTTACCCTTCCTGAGAATGTTAATCTGGAGGAAGTCAAAAGCTTATTGACGCCAGAAGGGGTTTTGACTATTGAGGCACCTTTGCCAGAACTGGAAGCTCCAAGTCCGAAGGAAATACCGATTTCGATTGAAGGCAAATCTACTTAAACTAAGGAAATCTAAAAAAACTGAAAAGACTCTATTAATTTTACTTTTGTTGTTATAGCGATCTCATAGTTGAACGTTTTGGTAATTAGTAATTTGTAATCAATGCAATATATTTTGCAAGTCTTTAATAAAAGATGCTTTGTTTGATAATTAAACATTCAACATTATTGTGAATTTTGAGTTTTCATTTCATCTAAAAATACATACAACATGGATTTTAAACCTCCTTTTGAGTAAAACATTCTATACCAGTCTCATGACATCAAACACACATTTAAAGCGACTAATTTGTAATTCAGCACCTTCTTCGCCCACTGTATCATCATCTACCATCCACCTATATTAACCAGCGTCAAAAGTCCGAGCATAACATAACCGTATGCGTTTGTACTGGACTGTTCGGACTTCGAACAAGAACAAAGCTCCGAACATTTGACACTTCACTACTGTCCAAGCTACGTTTTAATGGGTTTTAATTTGCAGACGCCCGTTAAAGCGAAATTTTAAAAGAATTTTCGGATAGGATGATAGAAAAGTAGAAGCAAAAGTTTGGTTGCAAATAATGCCATACTACCAAATCCAAGATATGGAATTCCTTCAAAGTGTGGAGAGAATTGCGCTTCGTTTTGATTTAGTTGTCCTGGAATCGCAATGGGTAAAAACGGGATACGGTTCATGCTTGAATATTTATGGGCTATGGACATGCCTTTTTCCAGAAATATATGGAAACTTACAAAGATATTCAGAGATTTTGTATGTTAGGTTGTATGTTAGTTAGCCCGTGCTAGCCAAAGCCATCAAACACGTGCATGATAAGCCTGTTTCCATGGAAATGTGTCAAAGGCTCCCACGTTTTTTTTTTTATCTTACTTTACCTTTTGTTGCTTCCTCCTTAAAAATCTATTTAATCGTAGCCTTTTCCAATTTGATCATCATTACTATTACTATTACCATTACCTTACCGAATTTTAATTCGGGAGATCTATCGGCAATTACCGAGTTTCCTGCCCCTTTTATGTAATTGCCATCTGAGTATTGCTACTATGATGAATTGACATTTTTGCTCCAGTGTCTATTTTTTGATGCCGTTGATTAACAAATGCTTCCTGTAGAAAATCACAAAAATCTTCTTTAGTACTGAATGGTCATATCGGAAGAAAATTCTACCCCATGATAACATATTGATAACATTAATTCCATCTTCATAACTAAAATTTGGAGAGAAGTTTTTGGCTTCACACACTTGTACTGTTATTTTACTCCATATTAATTAACTCCATGATTGAACTACTCCACCAAAAATACATACACAAATTTTAATTGTCAGGTAACACTCACCATGATGGCATAAACATAACGGTCTGGAAACCTTCCCATCAATCCATCACTGGATTTTCGAAGAATATTATAAACAACTCGAATGAACATTAATAGTCAAACTATTTTTTTGTCATCCCTCCAAATCATCGCTAACAATGCATGGATGGCAAACTCCCTTTTCGGGAATCCCGTGTACCATTTCCATCATGCACTATTCGAGTTATAAATTGTATAATCTAGTCCAAGAACCCAGATGGACCTATTTCGAGACGTTTCTAGCATCGGGGGATGTAGCTCAGTGGTAGAGCGCTCGATTCGCATTTGAGAGGCCCCGAGTTCAATCCTCGGCATCTCCACTCTAATTTTTGCACTTTTTCATACCTAATGTGGTGCTGTTGATTTGATAACATTTTATGCACCCATTCGATAAAATTCACCGGAATGCTAAACAGCACCTTTCAGGATAAAAAATCTATTTTTACATGTTTGCTACGTTTGCTAAAATGTTCAGAGGAAAATCAGTAATAGGTTCCTCACAAAAAAAGTCTTATCGTGGTTTCAATCGTGCGCTCAATCGTAGTTTGACTCATCGTCAGAAAAATACAACAATGTGAACTACTTGTTGGAACTGAATTTGAATTACTGCCATGTTCCTTTTCCTACTTTGATTTGATTCTTTGTTTTGGATCGTCTTTGATGCAGTATTGACGCTGAATTCCAATTTCCAACTAACCTACCAGGAATTGAGCTAAACGTCAAAATTCGATGTACACAAACAAAGACTCATGCATGAATGCCATGACACGTTAGCTAACGTTCCAATTCAATCAACACTGCACCAAATATACCGAATCACAAATGCGTTAATAATATTCACAAAACATTCATGAGGATGGGATGATCTGATCTGAATAAAATATCAATTTGATTTGTTTATAACCTCACACCAACCAGACATGATTTATCAGTTATTTGGCAGCAAACAAGGTTTAATTGTTGCTCACACCCGTATGCTTAAGTGAATAGAGTAAAAAGTGTAAATGTTTAATTAGTGCATCATGTTAATAAAACCTCAATTAAAATTCAATTTGCTGCTAATTCTAATCTCGAGCGTTACAATTGGCATCGGCATCTCTAGTGCCATGGAAACGTATCGGTTTTCAGTTTTTGAAGCGAACGAGGAGTCTTCCCCGGATCCCGATGAAACACCAGCAACGCCCAAGCCCACAGTCGAAGAGCTTCCAAACAACGCCCCTCTAAAATCTTGCGGCCCTGCGTCCGTTGCTGGAGTGGAAGAAGATCAATACTTACATGTTTTCACGCAATATATGGAACCTCTCTGTGAAGATGTAAGAGGCTATTGTCGACTAAAGAGGAACACTAACTACACAGCTATACTCCGGTTTACTCCATTTATTCCCATCCAAACGCTTTCAGTTCGAGTTACTCTTGTGCAACCTGGAGGATTTGAAGCTTCATTTTGGCCGGTAAACTTTTCTTTCATACATTACCATTTTACCGAAAATGCGCATTTTAACATTTTGCTGGCTAAAACTTAATAGGAGTACAGTGCATGCGGCAGGTTCAATATTTCATGTCCCTATGATGAAAACGTTCCAATCTATGCTCACAATGAAGACCAAGTTCCAAATGAAGCACCACCAACAAGAGGCCTCTTCCGACTCAGGCTCTTAGGTACTAGCGGAGAGGAAGACAAAAAGAAAATTTTGGTCTGCAGGCAAATTTATCTCCAGTTGTATTAAGAGTCAATCTTAAGCTGATTAAAGTTCAAACTGATGGCTCAACCATGATCAATTAACATGTCTGCNAAGTTCAAACTGATGGCTCAACCGTGATCAATTAACATGTCTGCGTCTGTCATTTACCAAACTTGACCTATGAGTGAAAGGGCTTAAATGCGCAAGGCAAGGAACATGTTACATACATATTTATCATTCATTCATGAAACCATTTACTTTTGTAAATTCCAAGTTCACGTTCAGTTTATCTCCCTACACGTTTCCACACAAAAAGATGCTAACCAGATCTTTGTTTCGCTAATGGATGATGGTGGTTTCACTTCACAGCCTATTGTATGTATCGTGATCAACACAACTACCATTGGCTCATCAATGTTGCTAAATTGAAAAATCCAGAAATGTTAAACTAAACATACCTAACAGACAAAGCAGACTTTGAGGTTTTTTTTATATAACAAGTTCAGATTCATGATTCACGTGGTCAGTGGTATAGCTTCATTTTTTGCATATTTCTCGTTTCTTGATTTTTGCTGCCACACGCACTCAGATATAACATTATAGCCATAGTCATACAACCCAGTTTGTGCATGCGATTCTACTCGTAACCTTGAAAGCTTTTGACCAAAGATAGTCAATAACAGTTAACACCATGGTCAGTCGGTTGATAATCATCAGTGAACCTGGTCGTACCGTAAACCATATATAGATGTTTCAGCTTATACAAATTGTCTCGTAGTCAAACCTCATTTCATGTGTTTTCCGTGCTAGCATTTTTGTACGGAGTCGATTACAGTTTTGAAGTTTCTCTGGCGACTCCTGGAAAATGTAAAAATGTCGGCAACACCTGAAGAGCTCAAAATCCTTAGCGAAATCGAACGGCAAAACATAGGCGAGGCAGTCGCCAACGTTCCAGCAGCCGTAGAAAATGTGAGGAAACTGTTGTTGAAGCGTCATCCCAATCTCGTGTTCCCTCCAGATTTGAATGAACTCTTAACACGATGTCTGCGGGTTCGGAAATTCAATGAAGACCAAGCTTCCACACAAGTCAACTTGTTTTTCGAACTCATCAGAGATCTTTACAAGTTACACAACAACATTTCATACTTCATGCCAAGCACACACAAAGAATATTTTCTTGATTCATTTGGATTTTGCAAACTTAAACAAAGAGACCCGAAAGGACGTGTAGTCATCATCGCTAATTTTGGTAAGCTTGTAAATGATTGGTTAATTAGAGGAACTGAGATAAATGTACAATTGAGATATGATATTCAATTAAATTTTGTTTAATTACAGATAAGCTACCAGCTGAATTTTACTCCATTGACAAAGCGCTATCACTTTTGCTCCATTTAATGAATGAGTTGACGAAGGAGTCGGTTGACACTCAGAGAATTGGAGTTGTGTTTGCTTGTAACTTTCGAGGATATGAATTAAAGCATGCCATGCAGTATACACTTTCAAGGATCCGTGTGGTGACAAGAATGATTCAGAAATCGTTACCAGTACCGGTTTAAACAGTTTCATATAATTCGTTGTCCAGCTCTATTCACTTACACGTATTCCCTTATAAAACCATTCTTGAACGAGAAAATGAAAAACCGGATACGTTTTATATGAAATTGGTAAATGAAACGTTTAAATATGAAATTTCAAGCGTTTGTGTTCACTTGCCATGAAAATGTGACTTGAAGGTTGTGTTGTCTTGGTCACTGCAGGTTAATTTCCATGGCAAGGATTTAACTGAATTTCACAAACATCTACCACCAGAAATTATGCCTGAGGTTTTTGGAGGCGCCTTATCTAATGAGTGTGCCATTGATACGGATTTCACAAACTTTCTTTGCTCAAAGGATGACTACTACAAAGGTAATTCAATTAAACACCATCATTCATTATGCAATAAAAATATTATTAATCAATGCATTTTTTAATCTGGCAGATTATTTGAAATATGGATATACAAATTTAACAAACGAAGCTTCGTAGAAATTGGAACCAGAGAGGACTTTGGAAATGTCATCTGTACAAATTGTAGATTTGTGGAACCAATTTGTATAAAATTATTTTCTTCATTTTGAATGCTTGTTTATTGAAATCAAAGATCGAAACGTGAGATTGCTGACAAGTTTCATAAAGCTCAAGACTGTAGATCTCTTAATTTTATAGAAGCTCTTAAATGATATCATTAATGGTGGACAACTCTTGTTAAATTTTCTCATGTACTGTACAGTTTCCCGAGATCCCCAGACAACCATACTCACCCTGTTCCAAGACTTTACCGACTTTGTTGACTCGACAACCAAGCGACCTAACATATCCAAAGAAAATATCCAAGCAATCAAACCAATCACCAAGAGATTGATAATGAGCCCTTTCGTCAAATATGTCAGCCGACTCCAGTACAAAAGTAAACTGATCTGGCAGTAAACGAGGATTTCCAACATGACCAAATGAGCCACTACTACAATCAGACCAAAAGCTTCGATAAGCATTTTTAAAAGTATCTGAAGCATTCTGTAAATTCTTGACAAATTAAAACTGTTTCGCATTGAAATTGCAGTTTTATACTGTCTCATGCCGTTTCTTCCATTACCCAACCGAATTTCTTTACTTATCAGGTCTCCATAAATGAAGTAGCTTAGAATTAGAATGTCCTGCATTGATGACATCGTGAACGTTATTTTTGCCATTATGTAAGTATTACATAATCCGTAAAGAATGTAAACGACGAGTGAGTGAAAGCTCCTTGAAGGATCTATAAACTGTATGATGTAGTTGTAACCATACGTAGGGTCATGGGGCAATATGAAGAAGTGACTGGATAGCAGCAAAGATGTCACCAAACCGGAAATCATGTTCTGCAGGAACATAGAATCCCACAAGCGATTTACTTTGTTATCATTGGGATCATAGCTAACACGAAAGTTTTCTGTAAATGACACAATTTAAAATAGTAAAACGTTAAAAATTTATCCTGGCATTTTAGAGTTGGTCGCTTACGTGCTATGTTTCTGCCGAATATCACAGTTCCGTTGAGGTACGCCAAATAGCCTTGAAGGTTCCACACTAGCTCGTACACTAGGACAGTAGCGAACAGGTTTAGAATCCACATCATGCACAGAAAACTCATTTCGTTTTGCCTTCCGGAAGAGAGACCCACATACAGCTGGAAGGTTTGAAATAAGGTAATTACAGGTATGATCATCGCCTCCCTCTTGAAATTAGACGAATGGCGAGGGTCAGTTAGGTACAACTGTTGTTCTACATCCCAGAAATATGGAAACGTGTGGAAAATCTGGCTAATCCGAGACTTGAGATGACGCCATTGGCGCAAGCGTGAACTGTGGTAGTACATTTTGGTTCAGTAGAGCAAAGCATCTTCCAAGGAAAG
Source organism: Salina celebensis (assembly GCA_036561885.1). NCBI lineage: Eukaryota > Metazoa > Arthropoda > Collembola > Entomobryomorpha > Paronellidae > Salina > Salina celebensis. The sequence continues at coordinate 26,299 of JAAXOA010000314.1, forward strand.
CCACAGGAAGGTTTCTCAATTTCCCTTCGATTTATTAATTACTAGTTTAATAATTTTAATGCGAATTTACAACATGTTATTTCTGTTTTCGTTTTATGAAAATAGTTTGATGTTTGCAAAATTGAATTTTAAAATGCAGACAAATAGAACAATAAATCGTTGTAACTACAGAATTAAAGAATGCGAATTGTTGCAGATATCACGTTCATAACGTTCATATAACACGTGAAAATGAGCTAAATCGGTTGAACGGTTCAAAACCTACGACGC
>JAAXOA010000315.1:0-26564 GCA_036561885.1 Salina celebensis
GGCAAAATTAATAAAGATTTCTTGTCAATGTAATATGTAGTCAATTTTTTGTTTCATTCCTTGTATGTGCTTATTAATACATGTATGTTTTAATAATAAAATTTAGTCCTGCATTCAAGCTTTTGTGTTGTCAGCATACTCACTCATACCTATTATCTTACATTCCAGTTTTTTTAATTACCCTGCATTCCTCTCTTCCGCCATGAAATAAAAGCTCCTGTATTTTGTCAATCTTGTTTTAGCCCACACCCAAGAAACATTTATTTGTTCTAAAGTCATTCCAAAATGAAGTGTTTTATTTTTCTGTTGCTTTTAACAACGGTCGTTAACGGCTGTGACCCAAGTTATAGTTGTTTGTTATGTACTAGTTTGTCATCACGATGCAAACTAGTGATTCTAAAGTCCTATAATTTTTTTTGTGCTGCAAGAAATGAAAGGATTGCAAATGTACGCACAACAATTTTCAAACCTGGTAATTGCGCAAGAGGAATGGAAATTGTCACAAGTAAGTCATTATTAATTAACTAGAATTTACAAATTAGTTCAAAAAACCATTCATATTTATTTTAGAGTGGGCAACAAAGAATGGCAAGTTTATTGGCGATTTGCATACAAATGGAGTTCCTGTTATTGTTTCTACAACAACCCCACCGCCAATTAAAATAGAAATTGTGCAACCTGCAACTACAAGTGCTCCTGTAATCAAGCCAGTAGAATTGACCACGCCTACTGTTATTTCTGCAGTAGTAAATATAGACCCCAACTTACCATCAGTGTTTACTGTGCCTACTACTAGGAAATCAGTGACTATGGTGTCAACGCCTGCAGAAATAGTGACCACAACTAAAAGTGAATGGAAAGTGTTCAAAGTCATTGGAAACTTTCTCCAACCTACAGTTTTACTTTCTACAACTGAATCAAACCCTGTTATTACTACAGCAATGCCTGAAACTACTACAAGTGAATATCCTACTCTCATTTCAACAACGGCAAAGACATTTAATGTATACCGGGCAACTTTCGACTTTCCCTCAACTATACTTTCTCCTTCTACAACAGTGGCTAGTGTGGCTACTACTACAGCAAAGCCAGATACTACAACAACTGAGTTTCCGGAAACAATCCAAGCCTCAACAAAGTCATGTGAGGTTACAACACCTGACTTTCTCCAACGTCTGCTTTCTCCACCTACAACAGAGGCTAGTGTGTCTACTACTACAGCAAAGCCAGACACTACAACAACAACTGAGATTCCAGATACTACAACAAAGTCATTTGATGTATTCGAAATAGCATCTGACTTTCTCTTTCCTCTGCTTTCTCCACCCACAACAGAGGCTAGTGTGCCTACAACTACAGCTACGCTTGAACAGTCTACTACTACAGTAAAGCCAGCTACAACAACAAGTGAGCCGTCCACCACAATCAAACGGGTATGGAGTTTGAACAATATTGCTGTCAATTATCGACAATACACCTCAACACAAGCATCCACTGCTTTCACCATGCCAATCGCTACAGAACAGCCAATGCAATCAACTAGTATGCTGCCTCCAACTATAACGACAACAGCAACTGCCTTCATTCCTACAACCAGTGCTACGCAACCAGCCTCCACAACTGAGCATCAGTCCTCAACAACAGAGAGTAGCTGGAACTTGAACAAAATGTTTTCGGATTATTTCTCAATAGTCCCCAATACTACACAGTCGTCTGCAGATTACTCAACCACCACAGAGATGCAGAGTTCTACAACAGAGCTGACTAGCTACACGAGTACCACCTCACCAAGCACGACTAATTCAAGTGTCGCTACATCAGCCCCCAGTACCCGACCACCACAGGTATCAAGTAGGACTACTGTGGAGAAAGTATGGAATATTCACAAAACTATTCCTCTAATGTCCTCGGAACGGAGCATTTTTACTCGCATTCAATTCTTTAATGTTTGCAAAGTCACAAATGTAAACAAAACACAAATATCATTTTTTTGCTTTTGATATTTCAGTCAACTAACAATTTGTTTTAATTTCAGGACGAAGTGGTCAATTACGTAATGTCGCTCTGCCGCATAAACTATTTATGGGAACGGTATGACCTGCCTCTCACTAAACGCGAACAAAGCTGGCTGACTTTAAACCCTGCCACTGAATATCAGCCTACATGCGAATGGTTCCGAAAATACAAAAGGACTTGTCCAAAAAAAGAAAAGGCGGATATCCATTACAAATTTCATTTTGAAGGCTATCGCTACAATTTACGAAGCCCGCTCTTTGAGAAACTGGATACAGACTTTGATTGTGTAAACGTGAGTCAATGCCTAGCAGTATGCATTTTTATTTTAAAATGTAAGCTAATGAAAGTTTGAATTTTAGAAAAAAATCAAAAGGAACGAAACTGATGCTGAACATTTTGCGCGCACCTTATGCAACACCTACACAAAATTTTTACGTCTGGCCAGAAGTACCAAGTTGAATTCATATGATTACGGATACGGACTTTTAAACTTTTCATCAAACCACCTGCTTCGATGCAACATATTACAAATACAAAAGAATGCTTGTGGGATTTAATGATTTTTTATTGTTTTCAGCTTTACATTTTCATTTCATTTTACAAATTGACATTTTACATCCTACAATTTTAATCCATAATGCCTGCTTGGAATAAAAAAAGAATTATTCAATTTACAAATCTTTTCTCTAAATCGTTCATGCATTCTTCCTGAAAGTATACCGGGATAAGGTTTAAGTTTGCAAACATCACTATGAATAAAGTCGTCAGCTACAGTTACAATCTTATCCCATGCTACCACAACACAATTAACTTTACAAATTATACACACACGGCTTTTATGTCGTGGCAAAACACACTGGTCAGATTCCAAATTATTAAAGAATTTTAACTCAAAACTAAACTTTTGTATTCTGCTGCTACATTTGAATGGGGGTTGAAACTCTTTTAACTTTAAACACTCTTGACAAATTTTTACAGAATCATTGCTGAATATAATACAATATCTCTGATTAACTGATTTTAAAAATGGAACCTTGTTTTCAAATTTAATTTTTTTCCACTGGTGGTCAGTGGCAACTGTAACAAAAGGCCGAATAATTCTGTCAACTAAAGATTCAACTAAACCTGTCTTGTTTCGCTCCGATATTATTTCTTGAAAATGCTTTGGTGCCATGTTGGCTAATGATGAGCGTTGGATTCAATGATGATTCTGAGTTTCCACGCGAGTCATTAAATATTTTGAGTGAGGCCTACCACCGGAAGAATGGCTCAAACCTACTGTTAAGTTTCATAGGCCTAGTACGACGCATACCAATCTTGTGAAGAATGTCGTCATCGTCCTCTGAAGTAATGAACAAATCTTCAATTCCTCCGCGCCCAACAATCCTTGCTTTCTTCCTGTATGTCCTGTTTAACGATTTGACTTGTAATCTGTGGTTTTCCAGCTCTTGTTTTGTAAATGAATTTTCAACAACATCATAGTGTACTGTTGTGATTGCTGCAGGATAGAAATCTATCAACGAATCCCACCCAAATCGTGCGTTCCCGAAACAAATCGTACACTTTATTGGCGGACAAAACCATGTTTCATTCACCGTTGCGTGAAAACACACTTTGTACTCAAAGCTATATCCGGGGTTGCAAAATTCCTCGTGTTGAATTCTTTCTTGTGAACTTAAACACATAAGGCACACTCTAGGTGAATTGATTCTGCTTACAAAGGCCACGTATATTTTTGTGTCTGGAAAAACTGGTGCACGATTGCTAAAGTCGACAACTCTTCTGAATCGAAACTGAAACAATATAAACACAAATCTTAGGGCAAGCTGAGATTTAGTAAAAAGCAACCTACCTCTGGCTCTAGACGAAACGGGGCAATCATGCTATAGTTGAAGGCTTCTACCCGATCGCGCTTGTTACGAGCTTGTGCCAACCCTGATCCTCCACTAAATCCCGTGCTTTGGTCTTTCCGAGCATTGTTACAGCTCCAGTGGCAAATGGTACGGTCACAACGCTCTGCCCAAGCCTCATTTATTTTCTGTGAAGCATCATCCATTGTTGCGAAAAGAAGACTGAGTTGATGTTTTTGTATGCAATGAATAAAATACACTAGAATTTTTTCCTTTATCTGCTTTATGCGCAGAAACATTTTATTTTTAGTAGCAATCTTTCGGAGGATATGTATGCTTGAAATAATCCAGCAAGGCATGTACACCACGCTTTTCTGTTTTATCCCTTATAAATTCTTTTGCTCGCTGGGTTTGTTGTATGCGTAGCACATCTGGGCTCTTTTCAATGTAGCAAATACTCCGTTCATCAATCCAATGTTTAATGTCCATAAAGGACTTTAGGGTAACGACAGATTGTCGAATAGAAAATTTGTAGTCCCCCATTAAGGCCGTGTTATCGTCATGCACGGTTATAATGCTCTTCCAGCCACCCGATGCTGTGCCAAAGCAGACTAAACATTGATTTAACCATGGAAGCATCTTTTTTCCGGCCATATAATCCTTGAAAATCCGGATCCGAAAGATAAAGTAGTACCCTTGAATGGAAAGCGAACGGGATTCTCTCAAGCAGGTTAGACACACACTTGGTGATTGATCCGTGGGGTAGATGACACAGAATCGCTGTTTCCTTCCAAATTTGGGAATGGTGTTTTCCAGTTGTTCTTCAAATTTCCAATAGGAATCCTACAAAACAAGCAAACAGTAAAAATTAAAACGGGATTTATTTAAAATGATTTTAGTACGTACCTCAACAACAACTTCTTCAGGAGCAGCTCGAGCCATCTTGACGGTTTAATGCAAATTGATAAAAATAAATGCTTCAGGTTTTATCTGCTGTTCAAGGCAGAAACAATTTATTCGTTAAAATAATCCACAATGCTCGCAGAAACGAATATATTAAAGTACGTATCCGCCAAGCGGTTCTCATCATTATTCACCACAATGGGAGCGAGGGATGGGATTCCTCCCACGTTCTGGACCATTGGTGCGTGACGGGGAGCATCCTGTAGATCCATTTCCTGTTGTTGTTGTTGTTGAACGACACGGTCGATGCCGTAATCCTCTTCCTCCTCATCCTCATCTTCTGCGTCAGTGCTATCCCAGATACTGTCGTCTCCCACGTACTGAGACGTGATAAAGGCCACGTAATCGCGAGCTTCAATTTCAAATTCCGCCATAACCACCATTACCGTTGCAAATAGCGAACCCCAGTGAATCACTTCGTCGTTTGAAAAAGTTTCTTCTACACATTTTCGCGGATCACTAGGATGTTTCTTGTAGCGTGACCATCGAGATCCCTGGGGATGGGTGAACCACAATGTAACTTCAAACGTCACTAGATCCCCTTCGAATGAACCGAGAAGCTTCCCCAAATGGACGTACAAAGGGTATTCGTAGCGTGTTTCGGCGTCACCCACTCGCCGTTGCAAGTCGCGTTCAAGTGTATGCTGGGAATTTTCAGGATGCTTTGAATAAACAAACTGGTTAAAAATGAGACAAGGCGCCATGTTGCCACGAAAAGACTTGAAGATGGAATGAGAATAGTCACCGTGACTATTGTATTTTTTCATGAAAATTTATGCAATCTGGCAAGCAGAAAATAAAAAGTAGACAAGACTGGTTATTTTTTTGTATAATACGATATATTTTTTTATTTACAAATCCAACACCCATCATATTACATGTTTTTAAAGGTTTTGATACTTTTTTTTACTTTTTCAAACTATCTTAAATATTAAAAAATCATTATAAAAAATAATAAAAGTATGTGAGCGAATCTGCTCTTTCTACATTATAAATTCCTCTAGTATCTACACAAAAATTTCATGAAATATTAGGTTTGCTCCCCTCTGTTATACAGATGGCATGGTCAATAGCAACAGTTGCTTGTATCATTGTGAGGATCATCAAAGGCTGCAAATAATTGCTGAAAACTCGTCTTGTCCATGCTCGTTATTTTGCATAAAATCTTTAGCAATAAATGTATACAAAAAGTATAACCTGAAGCACTCCAGTTGGAGAATTGTAGTCCCATTATATTTTTTTGAAGCCATGCAAACAATGTTTGCGAGGTTTAACGAGACAATGTCTCTTGGGAAACAAATGCTTAGTCAAAGTGCTAAAAGCCTCTTTTCGAGGCAAGATGCGGGTCACGACACCCAAGTATTGCATTTTGGATTGACGGTAGAAAAATCTGAGCCCCGATATCACGAATGAAAAAAAGCCCCTGTTGCCAAGCTTTGCCTGTTTTTGTCGGGTCGCGTCATAATATTCTGAAATTTTAACCTTGTAAAAATGTAAATGGCTATCTTTAAGCATTGGCTGAAACCGAATGCAAGCTATTGTATCTAAACCAAACATTTTTAAAATTACCCCAAAAAACTAAAATATTAAATCAATTTTTATACACTATTTACTCACTAGTCGTCCACATCCCAAGATTTTTTTGTACACGAGCATCTCCAGTATTCGATTACTTTGTCACGAAGTTCAAGAGCCTTTTGAACCTTTTCCTTTGTCAATTCCACATGGTTGTCAGAGAATTCATAAATATTTTGAATCCAGTCCTGGCTGCAACTCCAGCACCTTTGGTTGAATAAAGGGCTCCATTGCTGTAAAATCGAGGTAAGCAACAATTGATCAGCGCCACATACATCATAACTCGTATCATTTTTATCTTGCGCCTCTTTCAATGCTCTCGTGTGAATAACACGCAAGAGTTGTCCCGTTGGTATGGTGCTAATAAAATCAGGTTTCTTACATTCGTTGTTAGATGTCGGCTCTAGTTGCTGTGAGGCATCAACGGAGAACATTTGTGTGTTGCCTCTAATTAAATCCCATTGAGTATCCGGCTGTTCCTCCGGGATAGTTTTCATGCGGCTGTACTGTGGCTGTTGAGGAGGTGGCGCTCGGGCCTTCTTGCTGTTGAAAAGACCCATTGCTCTGGACTGTTAGAATCGTTGGTGTTAGTAACGGAAGGTCAAACGATGGTTGGTAGGACGCACTTAACGCCGAAATGCCTAGGTCTGCTCCGTCGACAAAGAGTTCACCGACGTAAAAGATGTGATCAGGAGATTCGGAAAAGTTTGAATCCCAAAGCGGTTGGTATTTCTTGTAAAAACTACAAAATGCTTGAATTATAAGACCGACTTGGCTTTTGTTTTTACCACTCGACGCTGCAAACAATTCGCTAAAGTTTTTTTTACTACCGCTTCAGATTTTTTTATTCTATTTTTTTTAAATAGCACTTTTTTACCCTTACCCATTACTAAATAAATATTACAAACTGGGAGAACAATAAACAAAACATTTTTATAAAGGCAACATGTTCTGCGCCCGAATTACACTCTGGGTTAGTATTGGGGCAAAGTTCGCAATCTTCCACAAGACAAAAATTAAAGTTCCAATCGCTTGTACACTCAATTGACGACTGGCGCATTAAATCTTTTGTTTCCCCCATTGTTACACACATACATTCAGTACGGTTACAAGCACGGTAAAATATTGTCGACCCGGGTTCAATAAACTCTTTATCGTTAAAACAAACAAATTCAGGTCTTACCATGGGTTGTACGATTCTAGCATACGTTAAATTTCTGTCCACGCACGACATACACTCATTAATTAATATATTTTCATACAGGGGAATAACGGGGGTAATAAGACACAAAAAGATGATGAAATAATTCATTTCGGGAAAAAGTCTACGTTGTTCATTAAACCACACTAAGATATTGTTAATCATTTCACTCATAACTCAAAACACTGAGGCACTGTCGGTCTAAAGAAAAACTCTAGGTCAACCTTGTTTATAATGTCCAAAAGCAATTTGCTAGGTTTTGCATCCCTTTTGCGAAAAACCGTGTACCCACCAACATCACTCTCACCTACATCTACAACATCATTATAGCCATAATAGTCACAATAGTTTTCTGCAATATTATTTAAATATCGGACGGGAAACTTTTTATACCACAAACACCTAGACCTATCGTTTGAAAACTCTAAAAGGGTACTCAAGTACTTGCCAACACAAACATTTCCTTCTATAGTCGCATTTGATAAACGAATATAATTTTCAATTTTGGGAATAAAAAATTTCTGTACTAGTACAATGGCGCTAATTTCTGATTCATAAATGATGTCAATTGCACCTTTGGGTATTAATCTGTGATTTATTTCAAGCTCTAAAATGTCTGTTTTAATTTCTGCTACTTCTAATAGTATGTTTGTTACAAGTTTACACGAATATGGGGCACATTGACGATGATTTTCTGGCAAATTGGACCAAGTAATAAATCTTTGTTTTATTTTGAAAAGTTGTACAAGCTTGTAACTACCGTAATCTTTTTTGTATTTTTCTTGTGATCTCTTATCAATTATTGTTTCCAAAATATTTTGAATATAATTCAAAATGGTGTTAATTATTTTAAAGCTATTCATTTTGAGGTTTCATGTTTTTGAATTGAGAAGAGAAAAACTCTAGGTCTATCAAGTTTATCACATCAAAAAGTTCTTTGCAGGGTTTTACATCTTTTGTTCCCTTTTTCCTCCAGAGATGCATAAAAGGATAAGAATCAACGTCCAAGTTTTCGGTATACCCAACATCAAAGTTATGTTTTACGACCTCGTTTAAAAATCGGACCGGAAACTTTTTATGAAGCCAAAAATTCTTTCCTTTTATAGTGGATCTAGCCTTTGAAAACGCCAAAAGTGTACTCAAATACGTATCAACAGATATATCTCCTTCTATAGCATTTGATGAAACAATTAGCTTTTGAATTTTCTTCAAAAAAAACTTTTGTAATAAAACAATGGAGCTAATTTCTGACGAGTAACATGCACGAAGTACACTTCTGGTTATAAATCTATGATTTTTTTCAACTTTTGCAATCTTTTTTTTAATTTCGTCAACGTCTTTGCGTATTTGCTTTATCATATCACATGATGATGGTTTTTTCTCGCAATCACGATGAGAGTCACGAGAACGAGACCAAAAAACGTTTCTATGTATAATATTAAAAAGTTCTTGGAGTTTGAAATGGCTATAATCGTTCTCTCTACTCTTTTTAACTATGACAAATAATACCTCAAAATGAGCTTGGGTGAAATTTAAAATTTTATCTACTAGTTCTAAACTGTTCATCATGTGTTTTTGGGAGATATTCCAAGGCTTCTCTGCCTGCCTTTACAATTTCTACTATTAAATCGGGAACAATTTTTGAACAAATTTCGTGATTTGACTGTGTTTGCCCGACACAAAACACTCGCTTACAAAGAAAATGATTGGGAAAGGAATCTACCATTAAAAGGTCTTCGGGACCTGACAATCTTAATCTACGCACTGCCTGATTAATCAAAATTTTTACGAGTGTATCGTAATTTGCTCCACAATAATTTGAGTTTCCTGTAAAGGGTGGAATGTTGATAAAGTAATCTTTTATGATAATTAACGCACAGAGCTCGAAATTAAAATATAAACTTTGTGCTTCCCCGTACAAAAAAACTAATTTGGGATCTTGGTGCTTTACAGATTCTAAAAAATTGGTAAATGCAATAGAAACTTTCTTACCTACCCGACAATGGGTTTCTGTTGGGGGAGGCACTGGTTGTTCTGGCTTTGGCGACCAGTCGACTGCTTCTACCAAGTCCTTTTGGAAACTTTCGCGTAAACCTTTAGAAATATAGTTGTAGTATTGTTCGTGGTGTTTTTTAATGTAAATGTGTTGAAACTTGACAGAAATAAAGTCTAAAAGACGTTCAAAAAGATCTCTATTCTCCATCACTCTTAAAACTTGCTAGATACTTGATCTTACAAACTGCTCTGTTACACTCCACACTAGCAACTAGCGGCTGAGAGCTTTTATACCGCTGCATATGCCTCCGCTTAAATGATAAAATGGGTGCCCTATTTGAAAGAAAGCTTTTATACGCATCTGATACAATTTGATCGTTCCGGTGGTAATCTTGCGTAAACACGGAAGAGGGGAAAATTTCTCTCACGCTCGTCTTGTTTTGCCGGATGCACTTTAGCACGTACCAACAGTAAATTGAACAAATGTCCGAGATTGAAGACTGAACGGGTCTTTGTAACGCATCGATGATTTCAAAGGGTAGACCGGAAATGCCATAATGATTTAATGATAAACCAAAGCTATCTATAAAGGTTGCCACGTAACGGTTGTTTTTAAATCGAATGTAGAACGAGAGGAAATGACCTAATCGGGTTCTACAACCGGTAAATAGCACAAGAAAGCACGGGCGAGTTTGAGGTTGAAAAAACTTTAGTTCCGCTTTGGTGCACAGGTAAACGTCCAACTGTTCTTCTGCGGTCGTAATTAAAATGCGCAACAAGGTGTTACTGTCCATGGTTGAATGCTCAGGTTATAAAAACTTCACCGGATGTAGCCAACTTTAAACACTTGTCTTCCATATAAAATATGACGCAAGAGAGCAAATGCTCCGTTTTGGTGTGAAATTCTAGTTTTAGCTTAACGGTTCCGTCACGGACCAAGGAACGCCTATCAGATTTACCGACGCTGCTTGAAACGATAAGTGGCACAAGGAAATTCCCGCACGATGTAAACTGTTCAAGAGAAGTATGGCACCCTCCTGAGGTCTTTACTAACATTTCTCGCAAAGCGTCGTATGCCCTCAACTGCTCCTTTTTGGCAATGTCAACAGTAATTAGCTCATTGTACAAGGGCTCCCCGTTGACAAGTACCTGTGCCGACTTTAAACCATGGTCTTTAAAGAAAAATGGACTAGTGCTAGGCTTTCCCAGCAAGTCTTCTGTTTTTATGAGCGCCATGACCATGAGTTCAGGGGTACTATACAAGATGTTATCTGATAAAACCACCGTTTGTCCCGTTCCTATTGAAAATGTCCGGGTGTTGTAATCTTTATAAAAGAAATCTATGCCATTGTTCTTTTTTATCTGTGCATCCAATAACGCGCGGACCTTACTGTGTAAAATAGTCCTCTCTATCGTCATGAAGGCGGATAAGACGACTATATGGTCGGTAAAAGGTACAGCTACCGTCCCATCCTCTCCAAAGAGGTAAAATGAATTATTGTTCATTGTCAAACGTACCCTAACGGAACAATTCGGAGGCAAACATTGACCCATTTCAAACAATGGATGGCACAAAGAGCCAACGAGCTCGTTGCTTGCGTTTTTAGCCAATGCAATTTGCGTTGTAGGTGCTGTGTTTGTATCAGTTCCCCAATCTCCGTTATTTCTAAAAAATCCCTCCATTGACACTTTGGTGTCTAGTTCATTCTTTGTGCTAAATATTAATCGTCTAAAGAATGCATTATGAGCATAATTAGAAGAGGAACTGCCAACTGGAACGTTATTTAGTGAAACCTCGGCTCTATTGAAGAAAGTATGAAGCGGAAGCGTGTCTACACCAGTTTTACTGTCAGCTTTCAGCAATTTTCCGTCCTTGTCAACACATTTATATTTAAGGACAAACTTTGACTTTGATAAATCAGTAAAATGTTCAGTGGATGGGGGCAGAACATATTCTATTATTGAAGAGTTCTCCAAAGGAAAAGAAGGGTACAGACATTCTGTATGAACGGAAATGTCATCTATAATTGTAACGGGACTCTTGTTATAGTTGTAACTTGCCTTAAATACGGGACTTGAGGCCAATTCCTGTGATTCCACAGCTTTTCGCTTCTTTCCTTCCATTTTAACGGCGAGTTCGTCTTGTTTTTCTGGTTCGTTTTCTGGTTGTAGTCTTTGCACAAGTTTTTCGAGTACGTCTCCTCTTCACGGTTGTACTTTTGCGACTGCGGGTCTTTCGAACCTTACCTCCCCCAATAACTGCCTTTGGACGACGACGGGACCTCAGCTTTCTTCCAGAAGCTCCTCGAACCGCCATCAAATCTGAAGGAATAGAATCACTGTTGCCTGTTTTCACCATATCGGGAAGAGTTAAAACACATGCACCGTCTGGCTCTGATGAACAAGTAATGTCAGCCATAAAAGAGATTACACTCTATTTAATTAAAATTTTGGTTGAAGCAACAGACCAATCTTTGTGGGGACATGGGACAAGGGTAAATAATTGCTGTTACCGTCAACAATGGTAAATGTAATCTGATTAGTTAGAGTCTCTGTAATGGGTTTAAAGACTATTTTACCGGGCTCAATAATCCTAATCATGTGTCCTCCTTCCAAACGGTCAATACAATACAGATAATTTAACTTTTTTGAGCTAAACCAGTCTGGAGAAACCAAATCAGTGTTTACAAACAACAAATCACTTACTTTTTCTTGTTTTTCTGCAATTTTTATGTATTCAGGCATAACTGGAGCTTCAGGAGGCAATTGCACATGTCCGTTGCCACTTAACACGGTTCCAGTGTCCAATCCTAGATATGTATAGATAAATACACCCAGACTGATCCAAACACCTTCTCCAATGTCATATGATAGAATTTTGGTCTCTTCGTCGTAGCTTAATGACACATCATGCTCGTGAGCATTAAATTCAGTAGAAATGTCAGAAATTAGCTCTTCAATAGGCGGAGCGCCCTTGTAATTCTTGGCTTGAATCTCCCGAGAGCCATACCGCGTTTCTGAAACACTTCCAATCTCCCCAACGGCCGCGCTAATGTAGTTTGTTGCATCCGCAGGAACGTGGCTAACTGATCTACCTGTTGGAATAACTTTTCCCACTGGTTGTCCCAAAATACCCGCCAAAACACCTCTTAATAATATTTTATATCCTGGTTGGGGGGTACATTCCAAAGCAATATGAGATATTGATCCCGCTTCATTATACTGCTGGCTTACAACCAGTCCAATAGCACTATCACGCAACTCTTTGTTTAATCGAGCAAGAAATGCACCAAAGTTTTCTCCTTCCACTTTGCTAACATTTAAATCTGTAGAGCCCGACGTATGGACAATCATATTTCGATCAGATTCAAGAGCAAAAAATTCTGGTATTTCCACTTTTGCACTTGAAGTGGGCCTTTTGAAATTATCCGCAAATTTGATACTCTTTAATCCGACATTGTAATCACTCAGCTTAATTGGGTAAGGAAAACTGTTTGTAAACTGGTAATTTGTGTTTGACGGGCAAGCGTCAACGCATTCATCAGAAGACACTGTGATTTCCACAAAACCGCCGTCTTGCTCCATTTTAATTATCCTGCTAATGACAATTCTTCTTTCATGTAAACACTCGGGATGTCGACACCTGTGTCAGCAGTAACTAACTCGTAACTAACCACGGGGTGTCCCTGTCGTATGCCCTTTATCCTAAATAGTTTGTCTGTCCACCCACTACGAAATGCTTTGTCAAATGTGAGCCTTTTGCGAGAAACTCTCACGAGATCCCCAATTTTAAACGCTGGAGGAGGAACTGGCTTTTGTAGCATTGCTCTGAAAAGATTGCCGTACACCAGACCCTGGTTTTTGGTGCTTACCTGGTTCGGGGCCATTTGAATCGCTCTGTTGTACCTATTGTTATAAACATTGACCAATTTTTTGTATACACTTATCCAATTTTTGGTATTGTTCGCAGTCAAAAAACGGTACAATATCCTTTTATATTGTTTACAATAGAGCTCACTTGGAGAACTTTTACGAATGGTCTTGGAGACAATATGGTTAATGTTTAGCTTTGCGTACAACGCCCTAGTCTCTGGAGAGTTATAATTACTCCCGGCATCGGTGTACAAGTTTTGAACTTTGAGTTTGAGCTCTTTAATGCCCGTTTCCAGGGCACGACTCACGTCCAAGCCCGTTTGTTTGCGCATGGGGACCGATGTCGCCTTTTTCGATAGTCCGTCAATTAAAATTAGGAAATATTGAAACCCCTTGTTGTAGTTTTTAAGCTCGGTTAAGAAGCAAATGTCTGAATAAACAAACTGACCAATTGAATGAAACATCATTCTGGGCGTACGATAGTTTCTTCTCACATCACGATGCTTGGAAAAGGCTGGAATCTTTGAAAGGGATTTTTCAATAGCTTTGACATCTAATGGTTTCTTTAAACTTTTGACAAATCCCGAAAGGCTAGACAAAGCTGTTGGATTTTGTAAATTCAAATACAACCTTTCCACATTTTTGTCAGAGTATTGCATGGGCTGCTTTCTCTTCTTTTTTGTCATTTTCACGCTTTTAAAAACTAAACTAGTCTGATTGAACTCACAAACACAACTACACTAAATATTTATACACGCATGCAATCTTAATAAAATCCTATTGGGTAAAGTATGCATTCATAATGATATTCCTCGGGCAAATCATCTTCACTCACATTTACAAACAAATTATTGCCATATCTGTAATAGCATTGACGCGCTACAAGTGGGTAATAAAACGGGTTAGGTAGACACACATTGTGACACAACACAAAAAAGAACCAATGATTCTTTTCAACGGCTGGTGTAAAACCAAGCTCTGCGAAATCGTGCACGGCATCCTTTATATTATGGTTCTCGGTTTGTCTACCCGCACTTCCTGGATATTCGTAAAGATAACCAAATTCGTTCCATCTCACTCCCTTTTTCCATAAATGTGTCAAAAGATTATCGACAAACCAATGATACTGCCTGTTTACACGTGTCTTGAATAATTTTGTACTTGGAATGCCAAGAGAACTGTCAATTTGGAATGGGAACATGCGAATTGTCGCGAGATGATCACTTGGAGCTGAAAAGGGCACGGTTGCAATTGCCCCACGAGTATCATTCAATGACAAACGAGATAAAAGTAGCTCGTCCATCATGTAACTAGTCTGATTGAGCTCACAAACACAAATGCACTAATATTCAATAGGATCCAAATCACATGGCTCAAAATACTCGTCTGGCAAATCAGCTTCACCTACTTTATCTGCATACAAATCAAAACCGTACCGGTAGTAATTTTGACGTGGGTTGACCCCAAAGAAAAACGGTTCAGGAAGTGACACTCTGTGACAAATTTCAAAAAACATATCATGTTCTCCCGTATAACGGTCATCTAATATAACTCCGCGATACCCACGAGCCGTAAAAGCTACTACTGCTGGTTTAATATTAAAATTATCTGGAATACGCCACATTCCTTCGGGATATTGTTCAAGAATACCATACTCGTTCCATTTAACCCCATGTTCCCAAAGATAAATTAAAACATGTTCAACAAACCAATGATGCTGCCGGTTTTCAACAAGGTCCTTAAAAGGTTGCAAGCTGGGCATGCCACTAGGAATGTTCATTTGTATTGGTCGACAGCGAAGCTCTTTCAAATGAGGACATGCAAGTCTTCCTCTCACACTCACTTTTCTTGTATAATACCACCAACGTCGTCTATAATTATACATCATCTGTCGCGTCTTCGGGTTTTATAACCACCTCTTCCTCCTTTACAGCTGTCGTCTTTTTCACTTTTTTCTCGGCCTTTTTACGAATTTTTTCTAGTTGTTTTCTTGTCCGGGTCGAGACAAACTCTGATGGCAGTTTAATCCTGTAAAAAATTGACAGAATTTTATCCCAACCTTCAGGTACAGGCCCCGAAGAACACACTGAAAACTTTATAAATTCATACAACGGAAATGCAGTCTGAAATTCAACAGTGTTTGTAACCACAATGCCCCACTCATTCCACAAAATTTTGTGCTTTAAAAAATAATCCAAAATACGCTTTGCCTTGTTTCTGCATCTAACTGATAAAGGCTTTATGAAATCAAAGGTTGGATTTGGCTTTTTTTCCATTTCTTTGTACTCTGATGGTGTCACAAGATACATCATCTTCGCCTCCTCCATTTTCCTCACACGCTAATCTAGTACAAGACTCGCAAATTCCCAACAAAACTTTTCGCAAAACACTTTTAACCAACTTTTCGTATTTCAAAAGCAATGCCTTGATTTTTTCACGATTTTTTATCCTCGTCAATCGATAAATTTCACGAACTGATTTCCCAACAATGCTAATGCAGTTTACAATAGACTGTGCCTCCTCTTCATTCAAGTTTGAAATGATTTTGACATAGTTTCGGCTCGTGCTTTTTAACAACTTTTCGAGAAACGAAAACTGGTACACTATTCTCTCCATATTAAAGGTTGTAAATGACAATGTCGCCTGAATTTGAAAAAATTGAATTTCTCACACGAATTCTTGGATCAATCTCGTCGTCAAGCGTAAAAAAGAATGTTCCATACGGATTGATTCTCATAATATGACTGAACCATTTTATCAATTCCTCCGTCTTGTAAGGCTCAAAATTTAACAGGAAATTTCTTAAACTTTTCAAGTGTTTAATATGAGTAAACAAAAAGTGCTTTACTGATCTCATTAAACGACGAAATTCATTATCTGATGCTTCCATAACCAGCTGGTGAACTATAATGATTGAGATGGATTCGTGATGAGCGCGCCGCAAGGCAAAGTTGACAATATCCTTTTTCTCTTTCACATCTAAAAACATCCAGACATCATCTAACAGGACGAGTTTGAGGGTGTCTTCACTAGAAAGGTTTTCTTCCATTTCCTGTATAGTTTCTACGAAAATTATGCTAGAATCTTCCATTTCCTTGATTGAATTGTAACCATTTTGCTTGCCTGGTGCAACAACTATCGTTTTATCCACTGGTAACGAATAAATTTCATTTCTTTGACGAATAATTTCTACCAACGTGCTTGTCTTACCTGAAAACGAAGGGCCAATCAGTGCCAGTGACGAAAAACTGGGTATTTTAAAGTTAAATGGACCCAGCCCCATTGTTTTTCTCGAAACGAACTAAACGTGCCTCTGGATTAAACACTTTTTCAATTTCAGGGGTAATTTTACTAATGTACACTCTAAAACGAATTCTATCCAACTGTTCAGACTGTGACTCACACCTTGCTTGCTTCCAACTACAATCTTCTTCTATATGATACACTGTTACACTCCCAAACGTAACCTTTTTGCACGACATTAGTCAAACGAATGACTAGTGTTTTCATATTGTGTATTAATTTATTCTTCGTAGCCAGGTGGTATCCTCTCAAAGGTTTTTGAGCAAAACCTGTCGTCCTTGGTCAAATTTATCGTTCTGGAAGACTTGCAAACCTGCTTTTCGCAATCTTTCCATTTCATTGTATCAAAACTATACATGCCAGATGTCTGCCCTTGTAAAATGGATAAATAATGATCATACAAAAACTTGCTCTGGCTAGCACCCTTGCTTACATCTTTTACACAGTCATCACAAAATCTTTTTTGATGAAAACTACAAGGAGACGGTGATAATGCAATGTAACTATACACATGTGGGTTTAAACTAACGTATGAACGGACATGCAACGCTTCCACTTTTAGCTTGCCAGGCACATTTGCATTTCTTGTACTGTAAAGATGACCCAGTTCTGGTGAAACTTTTGAAAAATCAATCAAATCGTCAAGCATTTTCAACTCTTGATGCACTGTTTCTCCCGTCTCTCGTCTACGCTTAATCAAAATTACAAAGCTGTCTGTTAGGCAATGAACAAGTGACAATCTGTCAGCACCAAACAGAGGAAGTAGTCGCTGATAATATGTAGAATAAAGCATGAAATGAGAAGCCTGCAAAATTGCATTGTAAATCAACAGATTCTGTGTTGGCTTTGGCTTTGCACATTTTTTAAAAATTAGCAACAAATCATTCGTTATTATCTTTGCTTCGTCAAAGTTTGTCTTTGCCAGGTGCTTAATTGCCATTTTTTCATCGCTTACGATAAAAGGTCTCGTGTTGTTTGTTCTCTTACCAAACATTCCAATTGCGTGTACGGACAAAAGTTTTGAAAGGCGCTGGTAAAGGGGTATCGACTCATTTCTAGATTTTGTCAAGGCATCCAGAAACTTTGGAAACAAAACCTTTGTAGAGAAACAAAATACCTTGTGCACGCGTTGAAGCACCATGCCAAGAGATAAATACAGCCTCAAGTTTTCAAGACTCAACAGTACTTTAACCTTGTCCAGTTGATTCAACTCGACACGACCACTTTTGGCTCTCACGGGCACAAGCGGAAAACTTTTTGTCAGCTTTTTCAAATGTTTGGGATAATGCAAATCGCACAAAACAAATGCAGACTCGTGCTCATTCATCTGTTTGTACGGGTTAAATGATTTTATTTCCTCTTTAGTATAAAAGCGATGATTTTCATAAGGAAGTTCCATGGTCCCCGCCAAATACAAATACTCGCTATTGTAATCGAGACAAATTAAAGATTTTTCCTCTTCAAAGCTCACATTAGCATCTCCCAAAAGGCTAGACTTGCAAGAAACGTGCTTGCATGAACTCAAACATATTCCACCAATTAATGACTCTTGAATGTCTTTAATCATTTCAACATTCCTCAAGTTTTGGTAATCACTCTTGTCGAGATAATGAATGAGAAAAAAGCTAAATGAAGACAATGAAATGTCATTTAGAACACTAAGCCCGAATCTTGTACGTGTCCAATCATTATAATACAAAAGACAACAGCACGTGTTGAACGCATTTGAAAGACAGCAATATTCTGCGTACTGAAGCATGTTTGTGCATTTTAGCTTTTCATACGACTCGTAACACGAGGTTTGTAATCCCAGCTGATTCTTTTCGTCGTGAACGTCATGAACACTTGCATATTGCATAATTGTGGTGCATGCCAACTCTTCATAACTACGGGTTTCCCAGTGCGGAAAATACATTGGTTTACTCAAAACTGACAACTTTTCAGTGTCATAATGCAAAAACTTTTTGAATGGTTCAAACGCAGATGGAGGATGTTCTAAAATTGTCTTGAAAAGACTTTGATTGAAATGAGAGCTGCCATCAAATATCTTGCATCTGTCAATCGTGACACTTTTAAAGCAGCCTGCACTCGTTGCTCGTGTTGCATCTGTTTTTGCACCTACTCTGACTGCCTCATTTAACAGCAAAAGGGCGACATTGTCCAAACCATAGCAGAAACACGCAATCTTTGTGCGATAGCGTACCTTCAAGTTGCAAACATTGCAAAGCACAATATTATTGACAACGTATGGGACTGAAGAAGACTGGTGGTGACAGTGATGCCTCACGCGATAGTTCTTTTCAGTAAATGGCCCAAGACACATTGGACAATGGTCAGTTTGTTTCATTTTTTCTTCATCCTCTGGGGAAAATTGCAGAGGTATTGTTTCGTCTTCAATTTCAGCAAGATAAACCAGCGTGTCTCGTCTCAGTCTCTGAACAAACACCTCAAGCGCATCAGAACCAAAATAGATATCAACAGAATCCACATCACGGTTGCAAACAACTCCAATGAGTACAAAACCAGTAATGTTTGGTGTAAATGATTGATCTAGAGTGCTACTGGCATTTGAATAGCTAAACGAGACAAAAAACGTGCGCGGTGCATCAAGACACCTGTCCAAAAACGAAAGGCTGAATCGATCATCTCTTGCTAGTGTTATTGTGTTGCAGCTGTCTTTCATACATTCTTTAACATGGTTTTCTTGGTTGTAATACATACAACAGAGCAAACAAAAGCCCAAAGTATGTCTAGCTTTTGCACGAAAGAATGCATGATCTACTATTGCACAAAAATGCAAGTCTGGAAGTTCATCGCCACGTTTGTCATCTGGCAAGTCTTGTTTTTTCAACAAGAGCAGTGCAACTCGCGTATCATATTTTTTCTGTGGCATCCTAACAACCTTTACACCGTCTGTCGTTGGGCAGTGACTAAAGATACTGATGCTAATTTTATTTGAAACCTCCACTAGGTCAACCAGCGTCAAGTCTGATCCAACAGATACATCCAGGTTTTTCAACTGGGAGGCAGCCTCAAACTTTTCTATTGTTGCTGGACTTGTCAACAATCGTCTAATTTTCATTCGCTCAGCGCCTATTGTATCAAAGTACTTTTTACCATTGTCCAGCTCAAAGTGTGGGGTATTTAGGGCAATCAAAAGAGCAGATTTAAAGCATGAAGATCCAACACGTGGATTTAGGACCCCACGTTTGTTGTTTAGGTGGGACAAATGAAAATCCATATGACCTTTTGCGATTACAGGCAGATAGACAGGAATGCTCATTTCAAGTGTCACAACTTTGACAACACGCATTCCACTTATACTCTGCGCCATTGAAACCATTTGAGAGTCAACATGCTTTGTAGCAAAAGAAATTGCTTCGTCAATAAAGCCTTCATACATTACTGCATGATACCCAGAATAATATTGTCTCTTTTCTTGAGTACCATCTTTAATGCTCTCCAAAATAACCCAGCAATGAAATCTCAACTTCATGGAACCAAACCGTCTTAGCCTATAAGCCAGCAAATCTTGAATGTGGGGGCGTACCGACTCTATTGCATCAGGAATAGATTCAAAGGTTATCAGATAATCATGAGACACTTCAGCAACAATCCCACCTTTAAACGTTTTTGCCTTGAAAAATGTAGGCTCACCCTCTTCAGGATTAGAGCTTGTCTGACCAGCGCCAACCAAAGGTCTACCGGTACAGACATGATCCATGTTATCAAGAAATAATTTGTGACAAACATGACAATAATGCCATAGCTGCTTATGCTCAAGCAGCGTCGATATATCAGTAAAAATGATGCCACATGTTTCACACTTTACTTGCCGTTTTAACTTACCCATATTAATCCCAGTCCCGATTATCCTAAAACGAACTATTCTGCACTAAACCTATAAACTAACTAACTAATAAACACTTAAACACTCTCCCTTTTCATATAAGTCACAAGATACTTTTCAAGGGGCAATTCGGACGAAATAAACAAATCATTTCCGCTCCGAACTCTACTGCATGCGACATACAGCAAATTGTCCCTGTTTACAATTTTCTCAGTACTGACGACCACACAGTTCTTGGTTTGGCCTTGGATTTTGTGGATGCTACGAGAATTATTGAGTGATATATTGTACACCAACACCTTCAAGTACTCTTTAAAATGACAGCACCAAAAACTGTCCAGAGTAGGCGCCAAGCTGACGGATCCATCATAATTTCTTTCACTTGCACCATAGCCTTCGATTATTACCGTTATAAACGCTGGGAAAGGCTTGACCGCTCTCTGCTCACTCGGTTCATAGCAAGCATTCACAAAAACACCTTCAGAACCGTTAACCAGCCGAGCACCAACACAGTAGGATCTCGTGAGAATGATTTTTGCACCGGAAACAAAATAAAGTGGCTTGTAATTAATTTTTACACACGTTTCACACGCTTTACCAACAAACCTTGGCTCGATTGTTGCCACTGGTTTTCCCATCGAGGCAATAACCTTCTTATTGTGTAAAAATATAGACTCATTAGTGTAAAAAAGCCAGAGAGCCGTTTCCGCTCTAATCTTATCCGCAGAGTTCAAATTTTCCAAAAGCCGTGATTGCATAAAGTCAACATCCTCTTTCAAAAGTTGTTTACTCCGTAATCGAGCAAGAAAATCAGTAAACTTTGGATCTTTTTCACTTCTCATGACCTTTTCTAGCGTCAAGTCATATTTTCGACTCTGAAACACTCGTAAACCTAGCTTTGTCAGAGGGCAATGGTCTTCACGGATTTTCGACTTGAGAGAAACGCCGAGACCGTTAATCTGCTCAAAATCTCCAAACAGCATTAAACTGAGACTCAGTTCTTCATCACTGCACTTAATTAATCTTATTCTTTCAAGAATCATTCCCAAAAATGATGCGCTCACCATTGAGATCTCATCAATTATCAGAGATTGGCATTTCCGGAAGGTTTGCCTCACCTGCGCACTCACCGGAAGAGCGAGCATTTCTTCAACCGTAAGTTTGATTGTAAAAATGCCCATTGCTGCAAATAACGTGTTGCACGAGAAGGGCAAACACGAGACCCCCGTTGGATTTGCAATAACATGCTCAATATTCGCTTTCTGCATTGCGTCAGCAATCTGCATGAGTACTTGACCTTTGCCCACGCCTCTGACCCCATTAACCATAACGACGGAATACTTCCCGTTCCGGCTCTCTAAAGCAACCTGTTTTAAAACTTGTAGCACTTGGGATTGACCCGGATTCAAAGGAAGCAATTTGAACATAAAGTTGGGTCTTTTCAGAGTACCTGACTGTTTTCTCACACGTTTAATAAAACCAGTGTGAAATGTAGTCTTATTTCTGTATTGAGCACGTCCGTGAGAATAATCAAATCCATGGTCGGATAAATTCTCCTCCATGTTTGCGACCGAGAGTTGAAACGAAAAATAACTAGAGAAATCATTAGAGTCTCAGTGTTTTATCCTACTCTGTTTCCGCTCAAGTCCCGTTGTCTGGGTATATAAAGTCCGGCGCTTTCCCTAATCTCTACCTCATTTGCGAGCCGTCATTCTGCTAGCAACATCAGTCTCATTTGTCTCTTTTCTCTTACAGAACATCAATGTCCCCGGACGCTGCCGCTACGCCATCCAAAAAGCCCGAGAGGAAGGTGCTCGCTACCATGGATCTCAACTCCAAGTCTACCGTTCCTACAGGCGAAGAGCCCCCATGGACGAAGAAGGAGTTTTGGGTTGCCAAAGGAGTTGCCATGGTGTCGGACATTCTGCACGTTGCTGAATACGAAAACCTTATCATCTTCCGGCGTACCAACGAGAATCGGCGTGGAGGCGAACCTGGTACACAACGGAAATATTCATACGTGAAATTTCCAACCTCCTGCGCTCCCGACTTGAAGACAGCATTGGAAGCCATTCTGGAAGAGATTCAACTCGACTCTACCGAAAAGTGCCGGTCCGAAGCTCTCCGAACTCCTTGCACCAACAAGGAAATTTATGCTGACGAGTTTTGGGAATCTGATTCGGTCAAGCGCTCTGATTCGTCATCACCTACGTTCGTCTTTGGAATGCTGTTGACCCAAGCTATTACAAGGCATACAACACGCACTCCAATTACCTTTGGCGTGGTTCGCAATTTAACGTCTCGGTTATCACCGCCAAGAAGCTTATCGTGGTCCNACCTTTGGCGTGGTTCGCAATTTAACGTCTCGGTTATCACCGCCAAGAAGCTTATCGTGGTCCTCGATGACATAATCATAAAGCACGCAACAAGAGACACAGACTCCCAGCAAGTTTGAGCCATTTGAGGTACGAAAACCACAAAAAAAGTTTAAAAATTTATTAAAATATTACAAAAAAATATTTCCTAGTTAATAAATGTGTATAAATGTGGTGGAGGAAGTGGTGGCTGTGATTGTGAATGTGCAAAAAATGAGTTTGGGTAAAAAAATTGAATAGAAATATATAAATTAAGTAAAACAGACATTTTCAGTTAGGGGGAGGGAGAGGAGGTGGTTGGAGGGGTTAGGAGTGTGGAGTAGTGTGCTCCCAATATATTTTAATCATTTAGTGTCAAGAAACCAAAAAAAAGTTTGAAAAAGTATCAAAACCGAAAAAATGTATATGTCCATATATAGTAAGTAGGTATTTAGAGCACTTTTTTACTACTCAAAAAAAAATTTTTAAAGTTTCAAAAAAAATAATCTACTTGTTTTTTTAGTTGTTAGGGTCATTTATATGCTACCAACTAGTTTCCGTAAAAATTTTACATTTTTTTATATGTAGCCAATAGTAGAATAGTTTGCATGATATGCAATAACAAAAACAGCTTTCGAGGATTTCATTGTTTTTGCCGTGTGTGCGTTCTTTATTCTGTGCCAATATAAAGTTAGTGCTTCTCTGATCAAGTTGTGTTTTTATCGCTGTTTATCATCATGAAATATAAAGCGGCAGTGCGAAAATTTTTGGCTGAAATGCGGGAATTCAAGCAAAATCCTGATCTTGATTCCTGTAGCATTACTATAGTTACCAAAAGGAATCATGCAGCCAATAAAAGAAGAGGTGATCGACTTCATAAAGTAATACGAGCTAAACTTGTCAGAAAAGATCGGTGTTCCTGTAAAGTCGCTACTTTTACAAAAGTAATTTTTGAGGAAAAACCAAAAAAGATCGTTATTGAATCGAGTTCAGAGGATGAAAATGACAATTTTGATACAGACGAAGAGGGTGCATTTGTAGAACCTGAAAAGTTTACTGACTCTAGAGCCAGAACCAGAGGGAACAATTGCCGTTAAGATGTAAATTTGTAAAGTTTTTTATCATTTCAACAAAAAAAATATGAAAACATTGTCTAAAAAGCTGTAATAAAATTTTTTATTATGTATTTTTTGTACCAAAAACCTTTTATTTCATTACTGCATACATGGCTAATCATATAAAATTGTTAATCCAACACCATTTTTCTCATATAAAGTATAAAAAATCATAAGTTTCATATAAAATTGTTTATCCAACACCTTTTTTTATCATATAACGTACAAAAAAATATAAAATGTTTGTTTTTTTATTCACTACATTCTTTCATACGCATATTTTTGACATGGTTTCTTTAACACAGCCATGTACTTGTCTCGATGATTATGTCTTACGTGTGAATCCAAGTTGCAACTCTCAGAATTCTTGTAAGCGCAGTAAAGACATTTAAATCGTGCACCACCCTCGCCATGTTTACCATCATAATGCCTTTTCAAATTTGATTTTTGATTAAATGTAGCACCACACACACTACATTTAAATGATTTTTGTTCTTTTTCAACAGCAAACCCGCCATGTTTTGCGACATACAAGCTCACTTGAGCAAGCTGTTTACTTAGCACAGCCTCATAAGTTTTTTCATCATAAGATTTTGGTTGCACAACAACCTGTTTTTGCAAATCAGACAGCTTCATAGTATAATAATTAGAACAAGACAACAATTGTTTATTGTTCCGTTCAATTAACTCTTTCATTTGCTCACTATGCGCAGTTAAATCCTGTTGATGAATGGATTGCATGTGTGCAATTGTACGTTCGTGTTCTGCTTGAATCTTATCTACGTGTACCTTGTAAGATTCATACAACTCTCCCATTTTCCCATCAAGTTTTTGCTCAAAGTCGCTTGCGTTCGCCTCCATTTCCTGTTTATGTTGTTCACTTGCAGCCTCCATTTCTTGTTTATGTGATGCCTCCATTCTGTTCACCTGACGCAAGTGTCTTTCTTCATTTCCCTTGATACGCTTCTCCATCCCCACCAACTCCAATTTTAATTTTCCCATAGAAGTTTTCGGTCCTTTTCCATACAACTTTTCAAGCAACATTTTGTTCTCCTTTCTCAAGTTTACAATCTGAGTTTCAGCAACTTTATAATCAGCTTGCAGTTGTTTGTAGCTGGGAACTAAGCGATCCACAACTTCCTTGTTGACGTTGCAAATCTTGCACGGTGCATTCTTAAACTTTTTATTTTTGTTGACAACCCCAGTGGAATTACTTATAAACAAATTTGTAACAACTTTCCAACCTTCGTTGTTTTGTTCATCAGTCATAATAAATAACTGACGAAGCCCATAATCCCTAATGATCCCGACATCAACCTTATTTTGCCACCACTGAAAACCACAAACTCGTTGATAGTTTTTGTATAAATTTTGCTTTTGGTGGTTGTGACTTGTTAAAATTGACCCCCATTTTTACGTAACATTGTATGACCCCCTTTGTTACGTAATTTGGTAACACACAATTTACATTAAAACGTAATTTAACTACATTTTCCTAATCAAAAAACCCCCCTTACTGCGTAACGTAACGTTGCGTAACATACGCATGGCCCCAACAAAATCCACAATAAAAAAACACCATTATGAGTTGTTTTTATGAGCGAAGCTCTACAACCCTTATGATGAAATCATAATGATGAAATCATGATGAAATCATAATGATGGAAACCGTTACGGTGAGCTTCACTTGTTATGAGTGAACACAAACACTTTTCTCACGTTATGATTTTTACTCATAACAATCTAGAAGCTTTAATGATAACCTGAATAGCAACACGATCAGCCTCTTTCCACTCGCGATTCGCCTTTAACTCTGCATATCTCTGCAGTAAACTGTTTTGCCTTGGCCTAAACGACAGCTCCAACAAATCAACCTGTTGGGCCGTTAAATTATTCGGATCCACGTGCTGTGTAACAAACGGATTGTGTCTCCAGGTCCGCATTTCTTTTGAAGCAAGCGGAGCTGTTGACGACAATCGACACTGAATTTCGTGGATCCCGAACAGTGCCCCGGATAGAGACTCTGTCTCATCTGGAGGCGTAATCTCAAGGGCCATGAGACGATGCTGTGGTATTCCTCCCATGACAAACAAAAAAAGCTGTTACAGGGAGCTCGTACAAGAGCAGAATGATACATAAGTGCGCGTAGGTACTTACTTATAGCAAAAATTTATCGTATATTTTCGCTAGTTAACTAACCTAGCGTCAAACTTAATGCAGGGCCTTACCGAGATAGGCCCTTAACCCACACCCATATCGGCTATCCGTTAACCCGTGTTCAATAACGTCTTCTTGCCGCTACTAGTTAGATATCCTCTGGAGGTATCCGGTTGCTCGATTGGACCAAAATGTGGGGTGTTCAACCCGAAGTTGTCGAACTTGGTGGGTGCTAGAGGTGGAGAAATAGCAAGAAAATTAGTGCCAGCAAATTTGAGTAACTGAGAACGAAATGCGTGTGACTTCTTTAAT
>JAAXOA010000316.1:0-26551 GCA_036561885.1 Salina celebensis
ATTATTGCACTGTCGTTTATTGAAAGTAACATTTCGTTTTTGTCCTGCAAATTACAAATACATAAAAACCAACGAATAAGTTAAGAGCTTTTTTTCAACACAACATCATATCTCGTAAATATCAATTTTCATCGCTTTGCATGTCATAACTAGCCCCCGTTTGTGCTAGCAAACAAACTCACACCATAACTCGGCGTTGGTTCTTGTGATGTAACATTTTTTTAAATCAAATTGCCTGAGTAACACAAGACAAAAGATAATCAAACAAGACAAGATTAAATAGTGCGAGTGGCCAAAATAAGCCAATTTAGTATCAAATACAATTTTTTACATGATAGCAACGAAGTAAAAGTATGAAAACTAAATGGCAAGATGCCATATTCTACCATATGCCTAAAGGTTTTCATACCTCAATTGTAGGTTTTGAACTGACTGGTAACTTTCTTCTGAGAAGAGACCTTTTCCCCTTGATCATTTTCATGAATGCCCATGTTTTGGTCTTTCAAAGCTTGCTAGTTTCGTGTAATGAAATCATGCTTACCTTTCCGTCTACTCTTTTCAAATTCTTTGTTCTTTTTTAACCCCTTCTCCCTTCTTAAATAAAAGCAATTTAGTTCAGTAATTCGATCAAATGAGATTTTCCAATAATATAATTTAAGGATTTCTCTCAACGTTTCCTATGATGTTTTCGTGATTATATTCTAGAAAATTACAGGGAAAACGACTGTTCAAAATACGGCAACGAAAACTTTGCAAATCCTGTTTGCCTCTGTAGTCTTTATCAATGATGGATATCATTCGCCTTATTAAGGAAAACAGGATTTTAAATGGGAAATGAATGTTTCATGTTGTCTTCCTGATTTGATTACATTCAATTGCTCTAGTTTCCAGGCAATTTAATTTGCAGCTAAACTTCCATTGTCATTCAGGAAAAATTGTCTTCCGGCAACATTCTACTTACCTTAGCGAACAAGTATTGTCCCACAACAGATTCTACACGACCGGGATGTATGTTGATGACATGATACTCCGCGTTGATACGATCCCCACTTTCATCAAACACTACTTTCCCAGTCTCCCCGTCCACCAGTGTCTGCTTTTTGATGTATCTACGGGAAAATAGACGGTAAAATCAGGTAATGAAACGAATGATACGTTTATTTTTAATTGTCATAATGAAAAACCCTTCATGCAAATAGATTACATAGACTTCCGTCAGAATCTAATCTCACAGCGAAACAACAAAAACGCCATTTCTGTGTGCATTACCCAAAGATCAAAAAATAAACGTTTTTAGAGTTTTTTACTGGCTCAGCCTGTATTCGGCATCTGCATATTGCACACTTGATGCTACTTTTTTCTCGCTATTACAAAGAAAAGGGCAACGTTATGTCAATTTAATCACTGTCAAGCGAACCGAAGAAGACTCAAGTTGATATAGATACTTTATACAGGAAAAACACGAAGTCTTAAGTTATACCTACGTGAACTTTTATGTGTTCCAAACTCCACATGTATTTCAAGCAGTATAAACCTGACTAGTAAGCATTTCATGTGGATTTTATTATTAGATTTTAGTGATTGTGAACAATTTTTTATTAGTTCAAAAAAAGTTGTGTTTCTAAATACACAGAGCACTAAAAGCCGCAAAATCGTGTTAGCAAACTTACTCAAAAAGTTTCTTTCCAGTTTCCCATGTGGTTGCAGTGGCATTACAATCGTTCGGAGCTTCTACAATTTTCTCTTTGCCTCCCATTTCCCGGAGGGCGGCAGCGAACACACGACTGTCCCCAAAAAAAGAAGTCACGAGCAAAAAAACAGTTATAAAAAGTTTTTTTTTTTTTTTTTATAATCTAAAGGTTTATGGCCTTGCACAAGTGGAAGGCCAAGAGTGACGAATCAAGAGACACATGAAGATGCAAAATTACTGTTCAACTGGAATGAGTACAGGCTCACCGCTCGTTCCAGTGACCACTCCAGTTAAATATTTTTCTACCAAGTAGACGACTTTCACTTAGCACACAAACGTATGGATGTATTGCAAGATACATAGCTTTGTTTCAAAAGGTACTCGTCACGGTTCTCCTTTCCAGTGAAAGCATTTGGGAATAAATTTTTCACGAATAATGACTTACAGGCAGTCTTTGATATGGGCTGTTTCATTGTCTGCCTTGAGAAGTTTAATACCAAGTGCGCCTTGGGGAATGTCTCTACTCCGTAAAAGTTGCTCGGTCACAATCCACACATGACCCGAGTCGGTGAGGTTATGTGAGGCAGCTGCTTTAAATATTGCTTTGGCATCGTTCATACTAGAATTGAAAAAAAAGAGAAGAAAAACATTAGAACCTTCGGTGTGAATACATTTACACAATATGGGACGTTTCTTGGTTTTAAGTAATGGATCATTTGCAGTAGATAATAGTAGTTGAAATAAAACATTTTTATAACAACCAGTACTGTGCAATAACGCCCTTGCTTATAAGATAAGTAAAACTCCAGACCATAGCAAATTTGGGTTATAACATGTTTTCTATTTAGGTTGTGATTTTTTAAATTCAAAAGATGAATTTCGATCAGTGCGGGTTTGTCATTTCTGCGATCTAGAGGCTGTGTTGGTACATTATACTGCCAGTACATTTGTATGAATACTGTTCTAGTTCTTTTACGTTAGTTGTCGAGACTACCAGCATCATCGTCTTAAATCAAGTTTTTGCATGGGTCACAACCTCAATGGTCTACAAATAGAAGTGTTTCATACACATCGGTAGAATGAAGATGGATTCAAACAATATCCACGTTTAATAACGGATCACTCGTAAAGTGGGCGATGTAAGTTGCCCGCAGCTGGCTGAAAAATACTATGTTCAACTGAATCCTTTTGGCTGACACGACTATTGTGATTTGGTGGTGGTATTGTGATCAATTTTCCTTTTATATTGAAATACTATCTATTATTATTTTGAAATTGATGTCGAAGTGCTGTGAGCAACCTATTGGGTTTGAGGGGTTTTCAGGACGAAGATACGAATTGCAAGAATAAAAACCTCATCATGTTGGGTCTAATCCAGAGCAAATATTTCCTCGATTTATTAAGAGCAAAGGCTTCCAGGGAAAACTTGATGTTTTTATGTTGATCATAAAAGTAAGTTTCATAATAGCATTCATAGACTTTGCACCTGTGCTTTGTCGCATTTATACAACATTCAAAATGCATCGTAAAGCAGGAATCGGCATAACAGATTATCGATAATGGATACG
Organism: Salina celebensis; assembly: GCA_036561885.1. Taxonomy (NCBI): domain Eukaryota; kingdom Metazoa; phylum Arthropoda; class Collembola; order Entomobryomorpha; family Paronellidae; genus Salina; species Salina celebensis. Next base: position 3,259 of record JAAXOA010000316.1, read on the forward strand.
TACCTTGTAAGTCTGCTTTAAAAATCTACGGGAATGATCTACAAAATCCTTGTAACATTTACTGTTATAGATTATGGGAGATAAAGTTTCCTAAGATAAAGTCCTTGCACTTCAAAGTAATCCACAGAGGACCAATAGAAATTGACTCTTAGATACACCATCTCCATTGTGTACGAAAAGTAGAAGCCGTTTTGTTCGTCACAAGGTTCATCACCATGATCATATTCATCGATGTTTCTTCGTAATGGAAAAACTTTCTCGGCTGTTTCTATCTAACCGTCGAAAATGTCTCGTCTTTGTGTCGTAACCAAAATCTTTTGAAGAGTTGCAAGTTAGAGCGAATGCTTCGATTACGTAGATAACGTCTTTTTTATTACTTGAAAGTATCTACCTACTTCATTTTCCCTAAAAGGAAAATAATTTTGCTATGACTGATTCAGTCTTGGGTGGTTTTATTTACAGGGGTGCTAGGCTCGTTCCCATATAAGTCTTTTCCGATCTCTGTCGATTCATGGGAAATTTCCGCATTGGAAAAAGCACATATGGGAATTGTGAATATGGGAAATGGCAACTAGTGGAGAAATCATATATTGCAAACTGCCGTCCACCTTTACAGGTGCTGGAGCTGAATAAAAAAATAAAGAAAAAATACAAAATGGTCCAAACATGCCGAAATATTTATTCAATGACCTGTATGTAACCTGAAGTGACTTTCACCTGATATTAAAATACTTTGGCAAATTGTAATTCATATAAATATTCTTTGAAAGACTAATATTTTTTCTGTACACAATGGAGTGTCTTAACTCGAAAATCGAACCCTGGTTAACCTTCCGGGGAGGCTCTCATTAAATACTCAAAAAGCTTTAATGGCTAATATTTGTCACCTTAATTACCAATCATATCCTGTCATAGACCTAATGCTCAAAAGCTTGTTATGAATTATGTTTCATATTAACCATAAGTGAGGGGACATTGGTAATTGACGGTGGTATTAATCCCAATGGATTGCTTACCTTGCGTAAAGAAGATAAACCCTTGCCTGAGCATTTTTGAGCTCTTCCAACTTTTTGGCGTAATTATCTGCACCAGGCTCCAGCTCTACTACCAATTCAATCTGAAAATTCAAACATAGGAATCAAAATAGGAAATTTGAAACGTGAATAAAAATCTGATGTACACAATGATTGCTGTTGCAATTTCCTTTCACTTCAGGTACGTAGGAAAAACAAATATAAGCTTCTGATAAAGATTGATGACAACTTCAACTGACACCTTCCAAGTTTTCCCAATGTAGAAATAAAAATGTAATATTTACTGCTGTAGCAAGTTCTATAAAGAAATTATTTGTCGTTGAAATATTGTTTGATTGTGATATAAAATATCATGCATGCATTATGGAATGAAGTAAACATAGATTTGTGACCCCCAAATAAATAAGTATTTTAAGTACGGCTACAGTACTGGCTTCTGATTAACTAATATCTTACAGTAACTGTCCACTTACCTTAATTTCTATATCATCTTCCAGATTTTGCGCATTGGTCTGAAAGCGACCAAGGACGGATCGTCCATCTGTATCGGAAGAATGAAGGAATATCACTTTTTCGTAGTGGAAATGTTTCAGGATCTCCACCCAGACGTCAGCTTGATGCGAGTATGGAGGGACAGTACGAAGGAACGATACATGAATATTCTAGAACATAAATCAGCAGAAAATTCACAATAAATAACTAACATTAACATCCTTTCAAAAAGGTTACAATTCATTCAGGTTCATTTCTTGATTCTAGATTGCGTATAATACTGACAACTGAAGGAAGTATTCATTCATCATAATATTGAATGGTGGCAGTGACTTGTCCGTATTACGTATATGAGAAAGGGTAACGAGAGACGTGACACAACCACAACACTTAAAATATTTAATACATAATTGTAAATCACGCCCTTAAACTTGTAGCAGACATTGGAACTTTGCAAGCTCCTTGTACATTTTTTAAAATGCGATCATGTCATGTCAGGTCCTGATTATTTGATTTTTTTTTTTATTTCTGTTTTTGATGATTCCTCAAAACCGTTTTTAAGTGGAGCAGTTCATTTACCGCTTAGAAAATCGCATGAAACTTGGTTGCTCTTTTGTTGTCTAAAACATCAAATACGTAGTTTAAAACAGTGAATAGGTAGATATTCCCGATAGTATTTATCTAATGTATAAAACCTGATTGCATGATATGTATGTATAAGTATATATACCATTTCTTTGTACTTTAATATAATTTGCCAATAGGCAAAACAAGAAACTGTACAATCACGATACAAGCATATGTGTACTTGTTCGACTTCAGATGCTTCGTATGATTCATTATGTTAGTCAACTATTACAGGTGGATGTTCCTAGATGTTGTGTACAAGCTCCAACTGTAAAATGAAAAGGAGTAATGTGAAAGCACAAATCTCGTAGAAAATCCTCAATCATGAGTATGACAATACAAAATAAAGTCAGTGAAGGTAAGAACGTGAAAGTAATGCATAACATCATTGTTTCGCTACCTGTCCATGTATGTTCTTCCTGATCAGACACGTGTCATTTCCTTTCTCTTCATGATTTATGCCATGTATCTGAAGTCAAACAAATCGAAAATGAAGGGAGACTGTGTAGGAAGAAAAGACAAGGGCTGAGAAAAGCAATCAAAGTATATTGCTTTCATTTTTCCACCATAGCATAGTTTGAAGTATGTTTTTATTGCAATTGCGATCTTTTCCTCTTCATATTCTTCCGTTATTGTAGCGTACCGACAGTTGGCATTATTTGCTTTTCTCTGGGCACCAATAAGAGCTACATAAGTAGTCGGAATGAAGGGATTCAGTTTGCTTTTAAATAAACAATGCATGAAGCAATTTCTTCCCTTCCATTTATTACGTTGCCATGATAAAACCTCATTTTTTGGTCTAAAGAGTGACTACACAGTGTAATATGTAATACTATCACGCTTTCACGCTAAAATACCAGCTAGCCACACTGCTAAGTTGGAACAGCTACCAAATTTATACATAGAATGCAATGGCTACAAGTAAAAGTTAGAAGATAGGCACTACCGAAGAAGAAGTTAGTGATTTTAGTGTTGTGAGATCTTGTAGGAAAGGAATTCGCACACTGCTCCTTTCTCTGTTTCTTACATATAAAAAAACCATTTCTTCATCATGCTTCTATGAATTATGAATTGGATCATAGTTGTAATTTGAAAATGATGGATTCCTTACGGTTGATTTGCCTGAGGATACACACTCAAGCTCAGAAACATCCAGAAAGTGAAGGAGAAAATGAAGACGACCGAACAAGTAGCTGAGTCAAAACATAATTCCTTTCCATAATAAGACAGAGTGATATGAAAAGTGAGTTTGGAAGCGGGATTGACGGGCAGATCAAATTGAATACTATGAAAATGTTGATATGTAATAAGCGTTTTAAGGGAACAACCAGTATGAACATACATAAACATGTACGGTTCTCAAAAATAGATTTTGGAGAAATGATGTGGGATTGGGAGGAGAAACGTCTTTGAACATATCTCTGATGGATGATGAGCTGAAAAAGTCCCTGATATGCAATATATACGAAAAATGGGTAAAGAGCTGAGAAGTAAAGTTTTATATTTTAGTTGAAAGCTTTGTAAAGTGATACAATTCTAACAATCGTCAGAAAAGAAGATGAAAGAATGGAGTAGAACATCATTTGGATCAACACAATCGGAAAGGGTGTGCTGCCGTATAATTATGTTAAGCCGGATTAAAATTACAACATATTAATAGTTGCGTTTTACATAAATATTACATTGAGTTTATGTATAATGTAAAACAAACAATTTCCTTTCTTGGTAAAAGTTGAAGCCAGTTTGAAAACGGGAAAAGATTTAGCCTCGCGAATCTAACACAATCTTTGTATTTATAACCATCTTATACTTTAAAATGTATTTTGCTTTTGTTACAGGCTTGATTAATGTTAAAAGGCACGAAGGCTAATTTGTTTACACATATTTTGTCTTTGTTTTCCCTTCGATCCGATTTGCCGTTTTTGCAAAGTAAAAGCCATTGACTTCAACCGTCTTTATTACTTTCACTATCAAGAAAGCTAACTTTGTTAGGGCTATAAATATTCAAACACACTCATCCGAACAGAAGTGATAATAGAAGAATGAATACGAAACTCCTACGCAAGGACTTGTTTGCCTAACAACAGTATTGCATTTGTTTCCAGCAGGTCTACCTAATGCTAATATACATATGGTTTTCTCATATCTCAACCTTAACACTCTTTGTTGTCTGATCCGTTCACTGTTCTCATTCTTTTCTCTACAAAAACGCGTTTTACGAGAAAGGTACTCTTGATTCTCGAAGAAAATAATCTGCCGCTTGTTTGGATTCTTATCCATATATATGTTTACATACTGAACAATTCCCAAAATTCTCTTTTCAACAAACCTCTTTGCCAAAGCAGAATGGGCACAGAACCAACGACTAATTTAAACATTAATAGTTTTCTTCGTAAGTTTCCTGTCAACCTAGATTACAGTTCAACTGATCCAGATTACTTTTGTTATTTATGTCTAGAAAAATAAGTGAACAATGTTGATTGGTCTCAAAATACGTTATATATTGGAACGAAAGTGTAAGATGTGGCTACCACAACAAAATTAAGTTCAGTTGCACAATGCATACATTCCAGTATTCCATATAGATTCGTCTAGCTTGTTTCAAGATATTCATCACTAGAGAGGCACACATGACATAATACAAAAGGATTTCAAATTTGTCCGAACATGAATGAATAGGTATTGTGAGATGGTTTTCTTTCTGTGCTTAAAAACACACCGACCTTTCGTTCCTGTTTCATGTACGCATTGCTTATAGTTTTTCGTGACAAAAGTTACTGCCAGAAAGATGGTAATCTCATTTCGGACTTCCTCTAAAACACAACCGTTGCTATTCACACCACTATACTATCTATGAGAATAGACCGTTGAGTGTACCTTTGTACAAACCATGCATAAAAATGATTACTACCTACATCTCATCTAACCATTTCATTTCACTTTCCATCTTCCCTCGCTTTTATTTCTTTTCTCCAATTATGTCTGTCTATCTGTCTAAACAAAAAAAAAGTTGTCAGTTTTCTGATTCACATCCCTTGCAACTCCAATCCAACCATCATACACGAAAAAAATAAGAAAATATTCAATTCATTCTATTTCTGACAGACAAACTTCACAAGTCAGTGCCGCTATGATGCGATCGTTGAACACTTCGTTCCAGGCTATTCATTCAAATTCTCAACAACTTTGGAAACAAAGAGTTATCTCATCGTCAGACGATCTCTTCCTCCATTCAATCTCTTCATTTTTTTTACTAAGACGAACCGCATCTTCTGTCAAGATGTGAACTGGAAGCTCCTTAAATACGATAAAAAAATAAGAGTTATCTCATCGTCAGACGATCTCTTCCTCCATTCAATCTCTTCATTTTTTTTACTAAGACGAACCGCATCTTCTGTCAAGATGTGAACTGGAAGCTCCTTAAATACGATCTCCGGAGATTGGCATCCTATCCACATACTAAAATTCATCTCAGATACATTTTCTTCGGTTTGGCTTAACAATTGTACTACCAACTTCTATCCTATTTCATCGTCTTCCCAAAAATCAACGTAATTTCCTCTAAAACGAGAGGGTTGTTATTGTCCTTGTTCCTGTTTTCCCTTTCTAATGCAATCAAATCTTGGCGTCTTTTCATACGCATAATCATCCAGGGAGTACTTCATTCTTTATTCGTCAAATCTTGTCGGAGGTTTTTGTTTCTTCCCAAGGCAACTGCATTTTAACACTTTCAAATTTACATAGTGAATGTAACATTCTACATTGTTTGCAAACATAATAGCTGAAAAGTGTGAAAAGCTTTTTGTGAGGAAAGTAAGTAAATTAAAGGAGACTTTCATTTCTATCTGAAAAATCATCTCTCAAAGTACTCCAACTGTCATCTTCAGATGCACTGCTTCTTCATAACGGTCGATAAATCGGGGCTTCTTTTGTAGCAAGAAATTTCATACAGGGTTACATACTGCACAACGCTAAATTTGGAAGACACCCGATCCTCCGTTTTGTGTTGTTTGCACCTCCGATTTTTGTCATTTTTAGAGCATTATCATATCATATATTGGTGTAATCAAAGTACCAAGAAGACAAAAGGATAAATTTACATGAAAATGTGATAAACTAGATTTGCCTGTCGCAAGAGGCGTGCTCTCCAAATGGAAATGTTTAAAAGCTTCTGCTTTTTATACAACTCCGATGCTGCTCTACAGACTCATATCAAGTGCACTTGTTGTATGTATTCCTGTACCATCTGCCCTGATATTTGTTTTGACATTAGATTTTTTCGCGAAAAAGAAACCATGTGGTAAATGGTAAATGGATTTTTAAAAAGGAGGTCATGATGTGGTTCTTGGCCAGCCTCGACTTTGATGCAGGTTACGTTGCAAACTTGACTACTATCAACCGTTCAAGTGGTATCTAGTTGCTACATGCCTCCATCCCTGTGTAAACCGTAAAATATATTGGTCTGGCGTATTTAAGGTAGCCAATGTAACATGCATTTAAAAGATGAAAATGATCCATACATGTAATATGTAGTACTCCTTGGACAAGACACAATTTTCATGTGTACCCTTTAAGTGCAAATATTATAATGACAAAGGATGTCCTTCTGATATGGTGGTAGTATGGATTTTTACGTGGGTAGTATTTTTAGCATGGTTTTAAAATGACATAAATCCAGAACAATGTAATATATATATTTTTACGTATACGGACAGTTACAGGAAGGAAACAGTTTAAAAGTTGATGTTCGCAGAAATATTCCCAAATTACGAATTTTCTCAGTTATATGTGTGCATATAATTTCTTTGTTCTCGGGTTTTTATTGTTAAAATGGTTCACGTTTTCCAGTTTGTACTGGTTTGAGTTCATACATGCTCCATGGATATTTTGGTACCACATGGTGCAAAGTGCGAAAACAGGAATTGCAAAATGGAAACCACTTCTGTAGCCCAAATGGCTATCTATGTATTCAATTGTATAATATTTATATAGTATAACAGATTTTGTTTTAAATCAACTTATAACCGTATTCAGTTCGTTATCAAAACTGCTTTCTCCTCATATGAAGTTTTGTTTTGCTGGCTTACTAACAGTTGAAAGGGGAAAAGCTCGGTAACAACGCAACAACTCCAGTTCGCTTGAGCACGTCAGAACTCAACATTTTCGATCCAGAAAATATCCTTATGTAGGTTCTATGCACGGTTTGTATACATACAACCTGTCATTCTTTGTGCCTCCCTAATGGTTGCGGCTCTAACTATCTTCATGGGTTGTTGCTTTTGAACTGTTATTTCGTAAGTACGCAAGGTTCAAAAACACACGTCTACTAAACTTACGTCGTGAGCAATACGGTTTAAACACTCAGGTAGTGCATTCAAATAATCCATAAAATTAAAGTTTTGTTCTGTTTAAATATCCCTACACTCACCTTATCTGAAAATGCTGAATCTCTTGAGGAAATTCCAATCACCGGAATATGATAAAACCCAGATGTGTAAGAAACTGCTGCTGAAGATAGCTCTCCAAGGGCTGAGTGTGAAACTATAACAGCGTAGATCTGCAAATTTTGTAAACACAAATATAAGTATACAAACACGGAAAGTAAATAGGACAGACAAGAAGGAAAGGATAAGAATAACTTTTCGACGAAAACCGACTGTATTGCTATTCATAGTCATCATCAAACTTAATAATTAATTTAATCAAACATTTCAATTCATAATGATCTTATTCAATTTACTGGCCTATGTGATAAACGCAAATTGGAACTATCTGGAATATAGTAGACATATCGCACAAGGCCTGCTAATTTAAATTTCATCATGTCTTCATATACCTACCTATTTATAGATATATTCTGATATATCTAGTTGAAGTTCCTTTTTTTACAATGGAAATTTACTTTTCCGTTTCTAAAATCATCTACCAAATCTATCATACAGATAATTATAACTATACCGTTATAAACCTTTGCAGTTATATTTCTTTCCCACTAAAGCTGTTTATACGGAAAATACTGATTTATAGAGAAAGTTTTTTTTGTTTGCTTTACCATCCACTGGGATTACATTGATGCTTTAAGAATCCAAAAAGTCATCATTCATGTCACGGTTCAAGATCCAATGTCCAGGAAATACAACACGATCATCAAATTCAATTTTCCAGAGAAACTGTTTTGAATGACAATCTGTCGTGTTTGGGAAACAACCAAAAACACTTTTTGGTTCCAAGTAAAGTGTTGCTGAATATCCTTTCAATGTCAATTGTCTACGTGTACTCTCGAAATTTTGAAATTACAGGCGTTCACAGTTCACACTATGTGTCGTTCCGTAATTTAATTTCTTTCTTCGCCATACACATGTCGTCTTATCTTACCGAAACCAGGCATAACGTTGGACATATAGGTAAAGTGGTCGAGTTAAACCTTCAGGGGAAAACGACGCTCTGAAATTTCAGTAGCAGCTTTGGGAACAGCGCTTCATGATTCGGTCTAACAACTCTAAGCTGAGCCTCCCATTGAAACATTGAGAGTATCAAAAATATTGCGTATCATATCGTTTGCTGTTGGCTTGTATTCATACTGAATGAAGTGTTATGTTTTCGGGTGGTTTTCTCGGTGGTCCGATGGCCCTTAATTTCATTTTCTAATGTTTCATTTTCCGACTGCGTAAAATCGGACAGCGACGAAAACATCTTAAGACACTTCAGGAGTAACATGACATCTACTAGTAATCCCTGCTTTTGGTACCATAGCTATCAAGTGACAGCAGTTTCCGCAATTACTGATCAACAAGGATGATATGTTCAATCTTATTAAACCGAGTCGAAATCAACGTACAGATTGTGTAAGTAGCGCAGCACATCCCGAGTACAAAATCGTCGGAAATTGTGTTCCAAATCAGGATTCGTGCAAATTTAAATTCTAGCTAAAAATCCAAATGCAATCGGTCAGAATTTGCAAAGTTTGAATTTAATTCGTATGTAACCTCTGCATACTCAAAATCCGATCAACTTTCATGATTAAATAAAACTATAGGATATGATATGATACCGTAAATATTGATGTTAATGATAAATCTACTCGGAATTCTTCATTACGGAAAATGACTCTTCGCTTACCTGTTTCTTAATCAGATAGTCGCAAACATTGATTGCTGTTCTAATAGGATTTGGGTCCATAAGAATAGGTGATGCTATAAGGGTTGTTCCTTCTATAATGTATTTAGGGTGAAAGTTGAGATGCTGAAAAACAACAAAAGCATTTACGCTCTATTAATATCAAGTACGATTGTTTGGTAACTTCACAAGTGTTTGGAATGTATTAAGTTACAAGACTGCGAGGAAATCACCAATGGTTTCCATCATTTTTGCGAATCAGAATGTAATACTATCCACTTTTATAACAAATACCTGGAAAACGGAGTACGTTGTAAACAATTCTGAGTAATTGAGTTATTGACTATATATAATTTCTCTATCAACAAACTGTGCGACCTAGTATCTGGGTCGCGACTTAAGCTCTCATTCTTCATCAGAAAATCAAAGCTGTGTGTTCCAGCATAAATAACGCGTGGTTAGATGTTGATGTGAATACCCGTTCTTCGTGCATGTAATGCACATTTTTGACATCTGATAATGAATGATGTATGTACATATTATGCAAAATTTGCATCTGTTGTATTTATACAGTTGGTACTTTAAAGATATTCGTTCTTATTAGGCTCTAGTTTACAGAGCCATATTAGATTTGGAATTGGTTTCCAAAACACCAAAATTTCAAGGTTAGTATTGGTTTCAAACATCTAGGTGTCCGTCCAATAACAAATCTACTAGTTAAAAATTGTCCATGTTTTTTTTACTAAAAATTGGTTTCAGTTTAATGTAACAAAAATCTTGTGTAAAAACTCGTTAAGAAACCTTTCAGTTCCTTTTTTTTAGCAAAGCACTAAATTCTACATTAGACCTGCTTATGTGATTTGTTTCGGGAAAAAATCCAAATCGACACTGAATCGGAAAATCGATTTTTTAAACAATTTCAGCTCCCCACAGTGGTACTTTCTTGCCGCTTCATAATACCAGCAGTAAACACATAGATAGCTGAACAATATGGTTTTGCAAGCACAAAGCCCAGCTTTTTTTCATGTCACCGCCTAACGCTCTTCGACTGTCATTTTTCCTGGGACAGTATGTAAGGACTCCTACGCTGCTAGGATGTATGCAAAGCTGCGACAAACACACTCCATTATCCTCTACATTGTTGACATCATATTTTTTATTCTGCTCAAAACCTGAGAAAACGAATTTGAGGCCATCAAGAAGCGGTGCTTTCAGTCTCATCCGTCCTTTCGGGAAACTTGATGAAAACACCGAAGTTGTATTGTGTATTGGGAGAAAAGAGAAAAGGTGGGATAAATGCATACAACAATCCTGATGACTACATTCACTGCTTCTGTGATGTATGCGGTAAGATTTGTCTTCAAAGAAAAGCTTCTTCGAATGTGGCACAACAAAGTCGCATATGTCTGGTTCCCTTCAAATCTTCAATATGAAGCGTTTTCGTAGTTCCCCTATCATTTTTGTTTTCCTTTTGATACAAAAGAAAATAAGAGATAAGCTGATGGCGTCTTCTCATCGAACACGTTAGCTATGACATTAGCCTCGTACAGAAACTGGTAACAACAGAGGAGACGCAGTCATGCATAGCTATAATAGGAAACTACATAATATTTCAATACATACAGAGAAAAATGCATACAACCAGCAGCGTTCATGCATGCTTCCATACACACCACCGGCTTTTCTCTTTTACGTTAGTCTACTCTACATACTTCAGATGAACAGTCGAACAATATCGTAAGCACATGATATGCATTTCAAACAAACACCCAGCCAGAAAATGATCATTCTACGCCCAACTATACATGGCATAAAAATGTTTTATTTAGAACATACATGAATGGGTAAAGCGAAGTGAGTGGAAAAAAAGGTTCTGCTTTTCTACCTCCCAAAAACATTCTTTCCTGTTCAGTTTGTAGGGCCCTCCTTGAATCATCACTATTCCGTTTTCCCTTTCTCTTGCTTATTCATCATTTGATATTCATTCCCTTTCATTTAACATAATACTTGCAAACAAAACACCTCCATTTTACTTTCTCCTTCTTTCGGCTTACCACGCTACATAAAACTCAGCGTCAAATTTTGCTGATACTACGCACTTTCTATGCAAGTTTCTTGCCAGAGATTCAAATTTGATAAAAAGTGAAAGTATACCCAGTCACAGGCTTGCTACCAGACATCTTCTTATAATGTTCGGCTGGAAGAAAAGTCGAAAGGATGTTAGCATTCTTAGCCAGAAGTGTAAACAAAAAGAGTTTTCGTTTCAGCCTAATATTCACACACCTTCCCGACAGTAGATGTTAATTTTTCGTGAAGATATATGGACCCGGATTCTAAGTAACAAAGCCGTCTCATCGTGGAAGATCAGGAATATTTACATATTGTGTCCTCATATGTTAAAGTAGTTTGTTCAGGTTGCGGTAAACATGCAAGGCTGTACGAAAGTAATGTAACTTTCAGGCCTTCTTCTTTGATATCTTAAAGCTGTTGGTTGAAGCGTTAAGGATGACCCTGTGCTTAAACTGTCACACAATCAAAATCCCTAACTTGTTGTTACTTTTCTCCAAACTGCAATACGAGAACTCCCGTGGGTTATACAGCAGGGTCGCTCTACTGTACGTATGTAGCTATAAAACAAACCTTCTAGTCTAGAATGGCTAAAGAAATGCACGCAGGTTGTCAAGCAGGACAACATACAAATAAACGCTTCCAGTTTTTACACCAGTTCAGAATCCACCTAGGTTGAAGCTCTGCACTATCTACTACATGTTTGCAAATTGATATCTTGGCTGGAACGTGTGCTTGCTAAAACCAGACGTTGCAATGAATATGAACAAGGATAGAAACCGAAGGGTGCATCCAACTTATTAGTGTTAAAACCCCTGTCTAGCAACTTTCTATAATAGGGTTAAAGAAAACGAGCGAGAACAGCAAAACCACCTGGACTGATTCTATTATAGTTTTATTGCTCACGTAGTTTTCAACACGATGGTCTGGCCATAAATACTTAGTCATTTTGATGATGCAATGGAAAACTCAACGGAATCTTGCGTGGACCCATTACAACCTAACGCTGAAAAGCCCAAACAAATTTCGTGTACCACAATCAACGAGCTGTACACACAACGCACAAGAAATTCTTAATACTCGCAGTCTTTTAGTATATTGAATGGGTTTCAACATTACTGCTATGCTTACCTGAATAGTTTCGTTGAAACAGGCGATTGATTTATTGTTGGACAACACTCCTCCAATCTGGAAAACAGTTGGAGTACGCGCGCCTTTCTCAGTGTTATTATTATCGCTACCACTACCACCTCCATAACTACTATAAAGGTCACTCGAACCGTAACTGGACGACGAAGATCCGGTGCCTATGTTGAAGGCACCTCTACCCATAGAGGACGAAATAACGTTGTCCGGTGTGTTGCTACCAGACGTTCCTCTACCACCACTTCCGGTGCCGGCTAAAGTTTCCCGGCTCCGAATCACAACAATACTGAGCACTGACAACACCAGAGGAAGGAACTGGCGAAACGTGAGGAGACAATGGAACATGACCAAGGCTCTCATGGTTCCTCCGTTCACTACAAATGCATCGATTCGCTCACTCATGCAGTAATATCGGCCGACAATCACAATAAATGTTCGTACAAAGATTCACTTTGGGATACCGTCAATCAAGACAAAACATGGAGCATTACTTGAAGATCAATTTCTTGATATCTTAAATCGATATAGTAATATTAGCTAGATTCGTTTCAAGAAACATAAGGAAAGAAAAAAACGGTTTCCGGTATTTGTTCCGTTTCCCATTCTTTGGTATTGATTCATTCACCATTACATGTTACCACGATGCTCGTCATATTAGAAATAGTTTTTATGCCAAAAATCGACTAGAAGCTTTCTTCCCTACTTGAGTTTGAGCACCTATATGTCAAATAAATCGAGAAGAAACAATCCAAGCATTTAGGATATCGACGTAAGAAGCGGGATGTCTTCTCTCAAGACTCAAGACAAAACGCGTTATGCTGACAGGCTAAAATATTTCATCACTGTCAGGAACAGTAACAGGTGCTGGGACAGTAATATAACTAGTCTGAGAAGTCAGCAACGACGACGGGAACAAATAGATTAAAAAAGGTAAGTGTTGAAAATGACAAGATGACGGTGATTGCGTAAAGCTGGGTACTGATTTGAGAATGCTTTCTTTGAAGAAGGGTGCCGTGCGCGATGACAAGATAAGTCTTCGCATCACTTTTACATGTAGCCCTTCACCATGACAAACCTGTTTGGAAGGTTACTGATTTTAGCATTGTCATTCCTCATTTTTGTTGATGATGCTTTTGACAACACTACAGACCACAGCACAGGAGAAAGCACTCAAAAGTGATTCGGTTTAACGGGCAGTAGTATTGGTTAGGATTTATAACTTTTTTTCTCTTCCCTCACGCTCATCATGTTGTTGGTGTTCTTTACACTTGTCTTGTGCCCGTCTGTTGTTTTTTACTACCAATAAATGTCCTGCTGAGAAGCTGCTCTGGCTCAGCATACCCTTCAGAGAAAAATACTGATAGAATAATTACCAACACGTTCTGTGCGAGGCAACATGTACGCGACACTTGTCGAATCTTATTAGTACATTTTTACTAATACAGTTAGCATGTACTCATTCTCCTAGTACATGAATACTTTACTTTCACTCACTTTCTTTTTAATAAAAAAAATACTTGTTAGGGTGATTGGGTGAAAACAAACGTTTCCTGTAACATGATAATTCGGCTATCCTGCTGACTTGATAGTTTAGACTAGACGTACTCATTTAAGACTAGAGCATTGCTACAGTACTATTATCTTTTCAGATGTGTTGGAGATTTCACAGTCACTAATAATTCTCGCTGTCATCTCGCCTGGAATAACATTTGGACTCTTCTACATGTGCTGTAGGAATAGGATATAGATGGAAACTAAACAAACAGGAAGGAAGAAAAGATTCCGGTACTTTCCTCCGCTACAGTTTTTCTTCAGTTGAACTCGTCGACTAAAACAAGGTATTTTGGAGGCTGCAGATGAAACGTGGCAAAAGCATAGAGACAGTTGCTACAAAACTGGAATGGGAGGGGAAATATCTTCACTTCGTATTTCAATTCATTCTTTTGCTCGTTTTTTCTAAGCTCGTCATTTACCCTCAGTTTGGCCGTCAACTGTGAACTTTCATAGGCATGGGGATTGGAGAAACCTATTGATTTATGTCCAACAATTCACGGCTTTTGAATGCGTCCAATACTTGTGTCGTGCTTGTCTCAGTCTAACCATGTGGCACCTCTTAGTTTTGGCTTTGTTGGACTGCGTAGTGCAACTGGATCAAAGATGAAGTGGAAGGGGTTAGTATTAGCCTCACAGCTTGTGTATTTAGTCGATTGAGGAGAAAGCTGGGAATAGCTTTCTCTGAAACTACCACTGGATGAATTCCATTTTTAATGATGTTTTTATTTGCGGTTTGGATGTTGAAATCATGACGCTTTTGATACGTTACTTCGGCCGAAGAGCATGTTTTGTTTGCAACTGGTTTTATTTCTGCTCGTCTGTAGATTTGTTGTTAATAGGTAAATGTTCAGGCACAAAAATTATGTTCATAATTTTTCTGAGGCTGTCACAAACACTGGCATTCAAGTGTGTATGTCAAGGGACACAACGCATTGGGCAGATTTTAATAAGAACCGACTTTCTGCTAATGGACATACAAAATTGAAAACTTGTTTTGATCCAGAATACCGCCTTAATGGTCCACTGTAACTTAATCTGTAGATTCTCACGTTGCAGGTATCTAATTTTCAATATGTGGGAAAGTTTTGCACTTCACTTATTGTTAGATATATAATTTATTAGATCTTCAATGTTTGTTTCCTTTTCTTTCATAATTTTTGGGAAACAACTGAGAAAAATAGTTGAACAAGTTGTTGTCTATGGTTTAGACTACCAAAGACGAACTTCAAGCTTGTATCTACCCCATACACACAGGTTGAATGAACGCGAAAAACTCAAATAATTAAAATTCACAAGATTCGGTTAGGAAAAGCACAACTAAAATGGGGAAAGCGTTTGGAGAAAACGAGTAAAAGGAAAAATAAATTAAATAGAAAGTGAGAATGAAAAAGAGTATGTGTGGATGAAAGTGAGAGAGACTGTGGCGTGGCGTGGTGTGTGTGAAAGGATTGGAAGATGATCAAGATCTGAAGTAGAAGCACGAAAAGCACGCAGCTCAGTTACGTTTTTGCTCTCAGTTCGCGACTCCATCAGCCTCCCAACCTGATTGACTATGTGCACGACTCTGAGAGCACCAACGAGTATTTTACTTGCTTAAAGCACTATGAGAAAGAGACACTCGTGGCAAACATGAAACCGGTCCTTCGAGAGTGGGATTGTGTGTAGTGGTAGCAAGCAGAAGTCGAAACGGGAAAAGAAGTTGAGGCTTTTGCCGTCGTCATCAGTGGCTCCCCGTCAAATGGATATGTAAGAGAGAATACCATGAAAAAGAACCTTGCTCATTCTAAAAGAAACCGAAAAAATCGCACATCTAACTTGTAAGGATGAACGTTAGCTATTTTCCCTTCGAGAAAGTAAAACTGGTACTGAAGTTTGCTTTCTCGTCTTGTTGTTGTGGTACTGGAGCGATGTTGCTCATTCTACGTTTTTGACTATGTGCATTCAATGTCTGAAGTTAGCTTCTTCTCTTTTTGAAAAAGTGGACCCATTCTTACAGTAACACTATCTATTTGAGTGTTTAGGCATCATTGCTGGCCTCACTGCGATCACAAACTTCAAGGGAAAACAGAAAGTACACATGGAAAATAACAAAATGTCAAACTGAGGAGAATGTGCAGAATAAAGGATAGCCAAAATGTTTTTAAGATAATAGTTGTAATAAGTTCGGAATCGAACTACATTAACATAAAACATCCACAAAACTCATGAAAGCTACTACAAGAGGTTGAAATAACAACTATACATGAATGCTGTATGTTGTTAAGCCTAACATGCGTCCATGTTTATATATATGTGTGCATGCATGGTCAGTGTTTGACGTATGGAAGACACCGATAACTTTCTCTTTTTTATGCCCCAAAGATTTGCATACTTGGGCAAATTGCATGCACACATCTGGGAATCGAAATTGCAATAGAGAGCATAAATTTGATGACATGCTGGCTCGTAGTGCATGAAGTATGAAGACACAAAAACAAGTTATCAAACCTCACGCTATTCCCAAGAAATCCATTCATGATCGGACATTCAGCCTGGTGCTTTGTATGCGTTCTCATTATTTATTTATCCAGCTTTAGTAAAACCGTTCTGTGGTATAAGGCCAAATACAATAAACCCTTGTTTTTTACCAACTCATGACCGTGCACTTATGCAAACGTTAGTCATTATTACTTTCCTCTAGAAACAGACTTGGAAGCGGACAGCGTATAGCCATGCAAGTAAGATCGTCAGCAGTCCTTTGTAATTGAGAAGATACAAAAGTTATAGGTCTAACAAAATGGAAGTGGCTACAGAATAAAAAGTGAAATGTTGACGAAAAAAATGAAACGAGGAGAAAAATGGTAGAATATAAGAGATAGGATAAAAGTTAGATGGAAGTGAACTTGAAAAACTTTACTGTCATGACAATGGTTGTCGTCATGAGCACGAGTAGGAATTAGGAATGTGCTTCAAGCATAAACTTGGAATCTACTAAAGCAGGAGGGTAAGAAAAAAGTTTCTGCGATTTCTCGAGAAGGGATGTAAGGGAAAGAATAAAAACAGTATGCACACAATCATTGTCAGGCAAAGAAGTTGCAAAAAGTAGTATCGCATCATCATCAAGAATAATAATAAAGAAAGATTGAGGAGAAAGAGAAAGAAAAGACGGCCAATTTTTTGTCAGAAAAGCTAGGCCACACGATCGGAATGGTTTCGCCTTTTATGCACGTGTAGACGTATTCACTTTTTTTGTTTGTGATAGCTAGCAAATGAAAAAATGAATTGCGTCAAGTTTTGATGTACATAGGTATTTCTTTGTGACACTGAATGTAAGGATTACAGTGGTAATCCTGATTACTTGAGGAAGAATAGCATTGATATTTTTTATAAACTTGTTTGTAACTTTGCTATGTTGAGTATAATAAAACAGTTTCCATACACACCCCTTAGGTAGTTATGTAAAGAAACCGAGGAATTAGTGTAAACGGTATTAATATGATACAGACATACGAAGACATGTCACAATGAAACAAGTAGAGAGCGAAATCGCTAGCAACTGAGGCCGTTACACTCGTTCTTTGGCAACAGCTTTCTCTATTTGTGTCCAATGTGGTTGCAAAGGAAAAGGAGCGTCTTTCCGTTTTGGCAGGTTTATAGCTTATAACCATCTGAGTCAAGTAAAGTTTTTAGAGCTCCTCTTTTCCCATTCTCCAAGTGCGAGCAGAAAGGGAAAAAGGAAATATAAAATAGCTAGCTTGCGATATACTTCATAGGAATTTCCTGACTTCATGTTGGTACGAAGAGCAAAAATACATGAAAAGGAGTGTGCTTCCAAAAAAAATTCACACACAGACGAGAGTTTTATTTGGGGGGAAGAATAGTAGTCGTAGTAACTGTGAACTGTGGATTGTAAACACGTACACATTTACGAACGTGTACGTCAGCTATAGTACCAAACCACTTTATTTCGAGGGAGAGGTTTTTTTCAGTGTATCTCCAGTTTCTTCTGTTGGAATTGTACATGAAAGCATACTGACTAAAGCGTATCCGCGTTATCAAAGAGTGTCTAGCGTAATGAATAGATGGGTAAACTAATGATACTTTTGGTGTATGAATGGAAGCACAGAAAATTATGCTATATTTGGTTCGATGAAAACCAAACTAATCTCAACCGCTTGGAAAGTTCAATCTGCTGTACATCATGTCTGTGAAGGTTCACATGAATGATTTCCGTCTGGAGTACGGCTGTGCCGTGATGTCTTTGAGAACGGTGTGATTTTGAACTGATGAATATTCTGGACCGGCATATGCACCGTTGTTCAAATACAATGGCTTTGTTACAGTTTTAATGCAGGAATATGGAATGTGTAATAGGAGAGGCACAGATACTCTTTGACATACCCTTTGAAAAGTACGCGTCATCGTCGGCTGTTTTTTGTCTTTGTTAAACTTTCTCAACTTTCACCTAGCATTCACTACTTCCATTGCAATTGTTTTGTATCCCTCTATATGATGTATAGTATTTTGATTTGTGTCATCTTTTTATATTTAATTTCCAAACATTTCCTATGAGCTAAAGTAAACTTTCATGAAAGTAAGTCAAACTTGAGAACTTAAGCAATGGGCCAGAATGCTCATGCTGCTCTGCTTCCTTCCCTTCATATGTTGACGGCGTCTGCTCAAAATTCGCTGTATGTGTGGCCAGCTTCACTAATAATAGCGTAGCGTGAGCAGTGGTGTTTGGCCGTCTTCTTTGTTCGTAGGAGTCTTGCCATGCTGCTCATACTGTTGACTATGATGATAATGATGATGACGGCGATGAGAAAAAACTCTGCATGTTTTTGTGTATGTGTGTCTTCTGGAGAACAGGAGTCCTGCCTTTTCAATGTAAACGTATTTTGGACTTAAGACAACGACATAGAGAGAGAGCGAGGAAATAATGGTGCACTTTGCTCCATACCACCATCAACACCACTACTACTCGCCACTGTTGGTCTAGAAGAGACTATCGTGATGCTGCTTCCTATAATGTGCTACTTGGTCCGTCTTTGAGAGTTGCAAGTGGTACTGTAATACTGAAATGGTGTATTCTCAAGTATGTGGAATAACAGAGCTAGACAAACTGAATAGTATTGCATGGATCGATATCCGCTCCACGAGTTTTCTCCAACTTTTACTTTGACATGCTATCCATGTGTCTGTTGGCTAGCAAATGTAATAGAAAAAGAGGAAATACGTTTTTAAAAGTGATCCTTAGCGGTCTTATAAAAGCACTAAGTTCAGTTGGAGTACAGAAACAGATGCAAACTTCAAGTTTCTCATGGCATTCAATAAATATTTGCACAGGCTCATACTTCCGGAAAATCTATTTTTAGAGATTAGGTTTTTAAATTATGCTAGGAGAAAGTTTAGCGAGTTACTTTCTACGGCATTTCATGAAAAAAGTTTTCCTCTCTTAGGAAATCTCTATCGGACCACGATCCATATCTATTAAGATAGTAGTGAGGATGTAAATTGAACTAATGTAATTACTTTTAAACAAATGATAAAAATGCTACCTACTCACTACACTGCCAGAGCGGATAAATAAACACGTTGTTTTTACTAGATAAAATGAACTGTAATTGATTGTTATGAATACTTAACATCCATAAAACATCTTTTCGAGACGGCAGTTCGACTTAACGTCGGAGAGTGTGCTTCGCGCTCAATATTTTGTTTGGCTAGACTTGACTACAAAGTGCAACACTTGACTTTGCTGACACTTTCCGCTGTGCTATATACATAGGAATGCATCAGGTTCGATAGTTTTATGGAGATTAGGGCAGCAACCTCGATGTTGCCACAAATAAACAATACAAATCGTTATGTGTCCTTGGTGCAACTACTTTTATTAAGTAACGAATGCTGTAAGTGGGAGATTAACGATCTACTAAATATTTAGCAATCATTTTTGGATGGAATTGACAGGCACCAGAAAACGTACGCTAGTTTGTGCTGCATGTACTACATTAGTTGCGCGTATCTATTGAACGCAGGGTGAATAGCTGATAGGAAACAATTGTATCATTGGGTTCATTCGATTCTAGTCACAGAGACTGTTGGTCAATGATAAGAAGTAGTATTCTCTGGGCGATTATGCGTATGAAGAAATCATCAGAGGTATAGCCAGCCGCTGAAAGAGAAAACGTAACTTTACAAGCAAAAAAGTATGTAAGTTTCTCAAATTTTCGAAAAGTCTAAATGTTTTTGACAGCTTCAATCATTATAACAATTGATTTTCGATGTGTATACGTATAATTGTGCTTAAGTACTATGCGCTCTGCACTCAATGCATATGACGTAACTTCCTTTGAGGTTTAATGTGGATTTGTGCTCTTTATATTATAATCACTGAATATAAAGTAAATTTTGGTTCAAAAGCATCCAAGGGGTAAGTTTGGTTCATTATCGTTGGGGCCGAGGGTGCGGACTGGGCGATTCATGACAAATTCAGCTTTCCAGCAGCGCACATTTCTTTCTCGATATGTTTTCTCTCTTGTCTTCATATACATACCTTTATTATAAATTAAGTTCACAAAATAAAATTCCAATATAAATTGAAGTGTTGTTTTATGTCACTTATGATCATTTTAATCCTATGGTTGCATCTTTCTCTCCTTTCAGTTCATGAGTCGTCTTGAATTTTATTTATGATGGAATCGTTGTGGGAATAATTTTCACTGGGCATTCTTACCCGAATCACAAACCCAGTCTGGGATTAGAAACAGGGCAAGTCTTAATCAACATATAAGTACATGTTCTGAATGCATCCAAATTGTCTGGAATAACTACCACAATGGCCCTGACTCAGCAAAAAGAAAGGAAATCGCAGTTTCAGATTTTTCCCGTGAGCTTTTAGAAAATGCTCGCTGCCTATTAAAAGTGTCAGAGTAGAGGAAAACCAGCGACAAGAAATAAACTACAATGATAACAAAGCAGAGTTGGTAGACGAGAGTTTTAGAGCTGTCTTACAACTCAGGTTTATGTACGTTTCATACGACTATGTAGAAAGTAGAAAGTCAACGATATGAACTCTGATTGTGTGATTGTGGTGGACCTTTTATCCTGCTCTGTTCGTTTTCATTTAATAATTTTGCACTACGAACAAAACAGCGACTTTTCTATTCTTCGATGCGACAAAAGAATGCAATGAAGTCGCCGCGCAAAATTCATAACCTTTTGTTAGACGACATTCGCTGACTAACTTTTTATTGAACGTCACTGTATAATAACCCATTCTTATATACATGGAGTTATTGAATCGTTCTGATTCCCTACATACTTCCATATTTCTTCTAGACACACCATACTATACTTCTATATATGGATGGTAACAAGATGATCTGAGCGTAGGAATCTTGTTAATCGCCTCAGATCAATCATTTTCCGTTGGTTCAAAGTGAAAATCTCTCGGTATTTTTGTTTTTCGTAAAAGTTATATGAAAGGGTTTGGCCCCATGCAGTGTCGATGGGCATTACTGAATTGAAAAGAGATGCGTTAAGCTAGGGAAAGAAAGAAGAACATTGACTTGTTTATTTGTTGGCTGTTAGTGGAAACACATATCTACGCATGTAACACTCTGCTACTGGAAAATACAGATTTAAAATAATAATGTAGATTTTCAGAGAAACAAGCTGGACGTTTCTTAAAAGCTTTTATTAGGATATCCGTTCTTTATCATACTTTAAAACGCAGTGAAGGACAGGAGTTCGATTTCACGCGCGTATCAGGTTTCGTAAATTGTAAGAAACGAGCTATAAATGCATTGTATGAGCTAGATTTACACTGTTTGGAAATTTCACATAATATATTTATATGGAATCGAGAAGTTGAAATACCATCTATTGAAGTTGAATCTCATATAGTCTTGAACTGTATAGCGCAATTACACAAAATAAATGATAATGAACTAGTTGTAAATGAAACTGCTTATATCTTTGCAAATGAAACGCCAATGACGGGTGTCGTATGTTTTCGTAATTGAGGGTACTTAAGTTGAAAGTTGTAAACCTACCTCCATGTCATTTCAGACTCGAAATGAGTGTGGTCAAGGTTTTCATTTCATAACACAGTTTCTAACATTTTTCCAATTTTCGCGTTTTCCAATACAATGCAATTCAATACAATACATGAGCATTTGCAACTAATTGCCTTACCGTGTGCTGGTTCCCGTTGGGGTTATTAAATTTATTGCCTATTCCTAGTTCGTGTGTTGTGTGTGTGTATGTTTCTAATGACTGCAATTTTCTGTTTCAGCCAAGTTTAATGTGCCCAACGCAATTGGACATTTCATGAACGACTTTCAAAGCAGTTGATATAAAGTAAACGTATACACAATAATACACATGCACTTTCATAAAATGAATTTCAATTTCGAATTCGTAGTAATTTTTGAAGAATAGTCACATCCGTACAAACAAGTAGGCTATGGACCAATACTTAATAATTATATTGTACGCTTTCGCTGCTTACAGATTTTATGCTAGAGCATATTCACACCGTCGCACCATAATATTGGGCCCCAGGCTAAATATTTTCATCGTACTCCACTAAGTTGTCAATCCAGCAATGCTGATTACAATCCAAATCATTGTGCATGGAATTTATGAATAGGAGAAACGGCTTACTTCGTCTCTACTAAACCCGTTTCTATAGTTGATTTAACAGTGGGAAACCCGGATATAAATTTGAATTTACGGTCCTGACCAGACGAATCGGCTGACGAAAGCATGCCCTCAAAACTAAACATATATTTTGCACTGCTCAATGAACAGTTCGAACGCATAATCTACATTAAGAAATTAGCCACCCAATTTCGGCTTTTGCTTGGTTGCAAGCATTCGGCAAGGCTTCCGGAGTAATATTTATTACGAAACTGAACTTTGTTCAGCAAGTAATGATATCGATGAGTTTGTCTGTCTGTCCGTCCGTCTGCGCTCTACAGGCCGTACCTTTTGACCGATTTTGACCAAACTTGGCTGAGGCATACTTTGGACCCTAAGGAAGATCCCTATTGATTTTGAGCCAAATAGGTTGGCCACAAGGGGCGGGGCCAGGGGTCAACTTTTTTCTTTTTGCATTTGATATGGCATGTGAGGTATCATTCAAAAGCCCTTGTCAAGAGCAGTCGAATGCTGTGTTTTGTGTGCATTTTTGCTGTAACTGGTGGGCGTGGTCAAAGGTCAAACTTTTTCTTTGAGCTTTAGACTTGGCGTGTGGGGTATCATTCGATAGC
>JAAXOA010000317.1:0-26489 GCA_036561885.1 Salina celebensis
TCCTGAACATTCATCTTCTGTTCTACGCATAAATCCTTTTACTTGACAAATCTAATGAACATATTGGTCCCCAAATGCTCATTTTACGTAATAATCCACTTCCATGCGTATAAACAATATGACTAGGCACATTTTAAATCTTCATTTCTTTTCACCCTTTCCCTCAAAAACCTTGCAGCAAGTTTTAATTTGTCCTTCTCACTCCCCTGTTTTATCTAATCAACATCAAGAGTTTTAAAACTCAAACACAAACTAACACTGGAATATTAAAGCGGAATATGGAACTAGGTGAAAGCATATGTTATGCGTTGTATGATTCATTTACACTGAAGGGGCATGCATCGAGTATAAAATTCAAGAATATTTATTTGATGAAGATTTGAAGTATAAACGTTATTGAGAAAAAACTTTAGGAAAATATAGTTCTTGTTCGTATGTATGTCGTATGTCAAACCACACAAATCATTTTTGCTAAGAACAAGTACTGTGAAGTTAAGAGAATTCTATATGATGTTTTCCGACATAAGGAGTGGCTTTGACAGAGCTCCTGATCACGCATAATTTAGTTTAGAAAGAAACAGAATATTATACATTTAGGAGTTGACGACATACGAATAGTAACAAAAATGAATTGCAGTTTGCAGTCGCGGATTAAACCATTTGGTATGAGTTTAGTTGTTTTTATGGTCTATGCAGTTGTGTTTTGTTCTGCTTCACTCTTCAAATAACTATAATATGTGTTGCCTCCCCAAAAGCATTAAAAATGGTTCAAACAGAAAGTCTACTATTCTATCATTTGGTCCAAAAGCACATAAAATACTGCTTTCTACGTTTAAAATTACTAACATCACAGACAATGAAGATTATATACTCACACTTAACTCTTTTCTCCCAGCATGTAAACTATAACTGCCTTGCTTTTCTTGCGCAGATTTTAAGTTGGTGAAACTCCTTAAAGGTTGCAGTGCAGTTCGACAGGTTATAATGTACCTCACGTACATATTGTTTTGGTAATGTTTCTGACCGGGAGCGAAATAGGGGATACTCTTAATAAAAGGAAGCTTACAGTTGTATCTAAGTGGATTCGCAAGTTCACATTAAACCTATCACGCTGGGAAAACAAATATCTTCGTTGTAAAAGTAATACCAGTGAAAGCCGCTCCCCCTCTTTACTTCAACACTAAAAAGTTATAAGTCATCAGAGTCAACTGCACTTTAGTTTTGATGTTTTCAGCTTAACAGTTGCACTCATTCATTTTTAACAAGTAAAAGGGGAAAACTGTATTGATATGTTTTGTGGGGACAGCCAGTGGTTTAGAGCTCGTGAAGGGCGAATCAGACTCAATTACCAATTAGTGCCAGTCAAGAGGAAAACAAACGGAAATGAAGGTTTACGGGCGCTTTTCTTCCTTTTCACTGCTATTTTCATTGTTCGTAGTTCTTTATTTGTCATGTTTACCAATGAAAGCGCCAGGTCTTCATAGAAAACCATTATTGAGTACATTTCATTTCACTAAATTTTTATTGTATAAACTGCTCCATCCAGAATGTAAATATTTCTAGTAGTATATGAATGTAAAACAATGCTACGTTTTCCCTCGGGTAAAAACTGTTTTAGTCTTGCTACCAAAAACTTGGCCACCCCGAAAACACGGGACTGTTGAAATCTCCGCTTAAATAATGCTTTCATAATGTTACTTTATCAAAAGGGAATTGCCATCGTATTACAACTTCCGAATGTTATAATAATGTTGGGTATTCTCTTTACGAGAAGTCATCTGAAAGGGGGAGAAGTTGAAACTGAGGGTGGTCGAGAAAAGTACAATAAAGTTCCTGAAACGGGAACTTGGTTTGTTGATATTGTCCCTTCCTCTCAGCTATTATACCATAGAAACCAAACAGTGTCTGCAACACTATTTCAAATAGATTCAAAAAACAATGCGTAATAGAACCATTTACTCGTTCTCTTTAGGAATGTAATTGAACTGCTCCTCCGCCATTGTGGTTAGTGTGTGTCTGTAACTTTACAGACAAACATTGTAAAATTTTAAGTAGCAATGATCGTAAAATTTAATGATCTTTTCACCATTCCATATGTGAAGCAGCATAATATGTAGACATTAGACATGTGAGTATAAATAATGAAAAACTCTGCATTGTGCACCATTACGATTGCCAAACGAGAATGATTGCTGCAATATCATAAGCTTCTATTAGGTTGTGTTTGTTTTTAATGAAAAATTGTCTGTTGTCACAAAAGAAAGTATTACATAGTTCCTACGGGAACTACGCTTAAAAACTGAGCTAAGTGTCAGGTCTTCGTGTTTTATCATTTCACCACCAAGCCAAGCACACACACTCTTCCCAAGTTAGCTGTCGGTTTCATGAAAAGTGAGTGACATTCAGGTGGCAGTTTCACACGACATCGTATTACACAAATCTCCCGAGGGATGAATGTCGCACTCATCATAAGCAGCGTGAAAATGTGTCGACTCTACTTACTTAAGCTACAAAAAGCTATAAACTTTGCCATAGCATGCATGTCATACGTGTTGTAAGACAAGACATGTAACAAAAAAATAAAATGTATACAGCCCATCTTCTTACTCTTATAAAAGAATGGTGATTGCCTCACACACAAAAAATCCTTCAGTCACTCATTCGAAAGATCACGCCTTTGTGGTTCTTTCGCTCTAAAAGAAGGCCATCATATGAATGTTAAGTAACATAATAAAATAATATCACACACGTTCTTTTCCTAATGAAATGTTCATATTTTATTTGA
The DNA here is from genome assembly GCA_036561885.1 of Salina celebensis. NCBI lineage: Eukaryota > Metazoa > Arthropoda > Collembola > Entomobryomorpha > Paronellidae > Salina > Salina celebensis. The sequence goes on from JAAXOA010000317.1 coordinate 2,786, forward strand.
TACTGGGAATCGCATGATGTCTTGCATGACCCTTTCACTATCATGATGACGAGTGAAACTTCATAATATGTAATATACACAGAGGCGTGTGACGTGATGAAGCAGATGGAAAGTCGGAAGCTCCACAAATTGAGCAATACGGGAGGAGAAATGAACTCCGTCGAATTTATCACGGCCATGTTCGTTTGTTCATCATCAATCCTACACCCTATATAATTACATTCGCAAGTTTATACGTAACAGACATACCACAGTATTTAGTAGTCTGTCAAGTTTCATTGTATCCGCCTTTCTGTAAGACAAATTCTCTTACAAAATACAGTGTAAATCTTTCTGTCCTAAAGTTTAAAAAATATACTTTATTGAAATTCGTCTCCTTTCCACTATTATCGAAAATTTCTCCTTCCCAAACCGCCCACAAACATACCGACGATTCCCTATAAGCATTACAACACAACGGTATTAAGCCCGTCAAGTGAGCTCATACTGGGATTAAGATTGCACCACAACAGCTTTAAGATTGCATCATACACTTTTCCCAAGCCTGTCTTTTATGTTTTTCTCACACCAAAAGAATAGAAAAAAATGGCAATAGCATGATCACAAACAGTTATGTTGTATGCGGAGAATCAAAAGTGTAAGTAAATCATGAAAAATCGGAATGTATATTTAACCGTGTATATCATAACAGGAAAAAGCATTGTGCATTATGAATGCATGAACGTTTTATTCTTATAACATTCACCACGGATTCTTCCCATGCAGTTTTTTTTCCTCATCACATTTCTCAACTACTTTCTCCAGAGCATGCCATTTATTACATACTTTATGTCGTTCTACGAAACAAGCTAGAGAGAGACGTAGTAGAAAAGATGTATTAAGTACGCCTTTTGCACATCCTCCTAACCTGACGGCCTTAAAAAGTGAGATTCCCAAATCCCTTGCCTAATACATCATTTCTGAGCAAATTCTATAATAATGTACAACATTTTCAGTGAAATAAAGTGTCTTGGCCAGAAATAACACACAACTACTTCCTTTTTTTCTATTCTTGAGAGCCCAAAAGAAAGGTTACTTTTCTCTTCATTGAAAAGGCAAGTACTAACAAAGCGATATGTAATGGATCTCAAGCTACAAAAACTGGGAGCAAGCCCCACTACAAAAAAAGGGAAAACTTTCTTGATTCCGTTAATGCCTCGTATTTCAACCTCGTCTTGCGTCTTTACCCCAAGTTGTTGCAAATACTTGGACCGCATTTTTTCTTCACTGTTTCCATTTTTACCTCATTGACTTCCCCCACGAACGGGAGTTGGTGTACAACATACATTTTATGGGAGTGTTAAATTTCTCAATGGATTTGATGATCTTAAGGTGCTTTCCGTTTCCGTTTGACGTTGCTTTTATTTCTTGCCGACGCCTTCCTTCGCGCATACTTTACTCCCCACTCAAACTAACCTTCCTGTGCATATACAGCTCGTTCCTATGTGGAGTGACGACATAATTATTAATAGGACATGAAAACTGGGACAACTCACTTCTGATTAGGTACTTCCCTTCCACGTTCCTGGAATTTTGCTAATTAGGCAAAATGTGCCTTACAAACTTGTTTATTAATGAAAGACATTTGCACTCAAATTCTGAGGAGTAATTTACTGAAGTGGAGAAAATACCTACTCTCTTCTGTTTTGTGTTAAGCCGAATATTCCTCCTAGGACTGTAGAGGTACGATTTGCACATTGGGAGATTCCCATTTACTGTGTTTAAATATAACAGCAGTCTGCATAGCAATAGCAAGTAACTCTGAAGATATTTTCTTCTCTTTAGAACCAATTCGTACAAACCTCGCTTTCTTACATTTTTTATCATTATTTCGTCCTGTCTCCTCATCCCGAATTCCATACCATAACTCAACTTTACCAGTAAAACTATGAAGGATTTTTGGAAAAGTTATAGGGAAAAAGTAGAAGCTAAAGCTGAACCGTGTAATAGCTCTTTCAATGGAGCTTTCTAGTCACGCCAAACAACATCAGTAAATGGTAAGAGCAAGTGACTGGGAATATCCACTAGTTATAAAAGAAAAACGAAGATAGAGAGGAGTAAAAGTGATCAAAGGCTTTGTGGTTGGGTTGGTAACGAAAACTATTTCATACCAATATTGTATGTGCGGCACGCATTAAATTGTAATGTCTTATGAAACGACATGCGATATGAGTAAAACATGATTTTATATTCCATACATCTTACAACGAATATGTATATTATTGCAAATGCGTGCTTTGATAAACACAACACACCATTCATGATATTGATTTTTTTGCAGTTACCGCAAACAGCAACCCTGTACGGGATTTCATTGTCAACATGCCTTTTCTCGAAATGTATTTAATGATTACATTATTGGCCCGAAAATATATGAACTTTGCTATATACATCTTATTATAACCCAATAGAATCGGCAGAGCGTAGTTGTTCTACTTTCTGTGATTAACTTCAAGAAATTAAATTAACCAGAGATAAATCTCAGGTATTTTTAAAGTGAAAACCTTCCTCGGATGCAACCTATGATGACGTTGTGAATATTTTAGCAATGTAGAGGTTATATATAAAGAAATTGTCATAATAACTACGATCGCGTAGACGATATTTTTGCATTGGTTAAAGAAGCTGCCAATGCTTAAAGACGACATTACGCGAAAGTAATCTGCTCAACGCTTAAAAAGGTATTTACAAATTGTGTTTCTTTCCATTATAAGTTCTTTCATCGAAGAACAGCAATATATTCACCCTTCAAGTCTATTTCTCCAGAGAGTGCTACCAACAAATAATGTCTCATAAATATCAGTAGAAAGTTTGCAAACCCCACGAGACCTATAACAACAAAGCGATGAGAGGATTTTTGAGCTGTTGTGTCTCAAATATACCTTTTAGTTTGTTTTCAGATTGTGTAAGGCATTGGCATTGCCATTGCCAGGATAAACTTTTCCTTCGACTCTCTTCTTCGTCGAGAGATCATCTATACATTTTACTTAGATTCAGCCATCCATTTCATGGGATAGAAAAGCTCTACAACTCAATACAGGAAAACCCAAACGGTAGCTCGATAATTACCTATTAGTTTGACTTTCACCACTGCAGTCATTGCACTCTCAACTTCAAATCCCAAGACTTCCCGAAGTACAATGTGTCTAACTCTGCAATAATAAATATAGCTCGAAAAATGCACAAAATTATCACGTTATCGGATTGTAGAAGTTTGATAGCATTACCAAATCACAATCCTTCCACGACTGTTAGTATTAAGTTCGAGGTAAAGAGAGGAGGGTATGTTGGTGGAGCCCTTGACAACTGACCACAAAAGCTGGAATTTAACAAGCTTTCACTCGGAGTCTACCCAATCAACCAAAATTATCAAAATCACATGTATTTGTCATGTTCACGAGAGCTATTGAATCGTACGTAGGACAGGCATACACTAGCATAACCACACACGAATACGAATAAGGACATATGTAGTTTTTTCAACGTGGATGACCCGGGCATGGCGAGTGTAAGCTAAGAAGTGCGTATGCGTTTCGAACGCAAGCGGTATCTTCTATCGTGTCAATTTGAGAATTTAAACTTATCGTTAGCTCGTTTGTATGAAGAAGCCTGCTGCATGATATGGGCGGAAAGGAACGTGTTTTTAGACCAACATCCCGCAAACGCATGGGTTCTCTACGCTTCTTTTCCGTGACTTTCCGTTTTGTAGGATGCACAAATGTAAATAATGGCACAAGAAACTATAAATCTCTACAAAATAAGCCTAATTTAGGTGCGTAGACACTGATGACAATCGCGCGTGGTATTATTAAGATAAGGTATATCATATTGTAAAGATGTTGTAATCCATATGACGATCAAATTGGCTCCATTCAATTTACGCACATCGACTTTCCCTCAATAACTTTCCTTATTTCGTAGTAATCATTGACTTATTTAATACTACAAAAAATATTCAAGCAATTTTCAGAACATAAATATTATTTGATGCTTTCACTTATGTCCATCATTCTCGGAGAATCATGTATTAATAATATGTAGCCGCTCTATAATTCCTTTTTAAGTACGTATTTGGCCAGTCTTGTCAGTTTGGATTACAGGAAAACTCGATATCGTTAAGTATACAAACAACCACGACGAGCTTTTCCGTTGCAAAATCCGATCCCGATATATTACACTGTAAATGATTCTTCGACAGTGGTTTTATGGTGTTAGACTTATTACGATTTATGACTTGCACGTAGCTTTCCAAATACTGCTCTGACAAACTCATACCGGCCGGGAGCAAAGAAGATACGCGTAGTAATACCATGCGAGCACTAGTATTGTAGTTTGTAGCAGTTTACGCTGGTGAAAGTAGGTACAGTGAAAGCACGGATATATCCTTGTAATCCTATCGGAAGGAAGCGATTGAAACCTATTGTGGCTTTCAGCTTGTTTCCATGCATTTGCTTCTGTAGTTCTAATGAGAAATTGTAGAGAAAATCGGGAATCGTCAATTCTCAGTATGTAGTGCTTATAGACATGTAACTATTTTTATCATATTGCAATGAAAGTATTCTATTAGTACTAATATCAAGCACGGCATTTAAGATCTGTACGTGAAACGTAATGTGATCTGAATTCCGCAATGCTGGGGAATTATATGGGCGAGTTGTCGAACCACTAAGAAAATCACTTTTGTTATTGTACCTATAATGTACAAGCTACATCCAAAAACTAACCAAAAAATCAAGCACGGCATTTAAGATCTGTACGTGAAACGTAATGTGATCTGAATTCCACAATGCTGGGGAATTATATGGGCGAGTTGTCGAACCACTAAGAAAATCACTTTTATGTTATTGTACCTATAATGTACAAGCTACATCCAAAAACTAACCAAAAACCATTGGAAAAAGTTTGTCTGGTTAGTTAGCCCTGACCATCACGACTGCTACTTGAGTGGCTCGCAAACTCACTTGGAAGCCAATCTGATGCTACTATCGCTGAGTTTGTAAAAGTACGAATTATAGTTGCTCTGTCTGGATAGCAAACTCTGGAGAAAGTATACAGCCAATACATTATATTATATATTTTACTCAACTAGGAAGTCTCGGGAACATACATTTTATTACTGCAAAGGACGTGCTAGGTGGATTCACGGCTACTTACATAAAAAAACGCTGCGTATCTGCTCGATTGCGTTGGGTGAGGACTCCAGCAACCCGATTTTTATCTATTTCTGGGTATTTCTAACGTTTAGCTATTGTATTGCACTTCCGCTTTCACTGTTTTCATCGTAATAGCCTATCTGAAATTAAACGTGATCGTATTACCTCTGTCGTAAACATTTTATAGACAGTCCGCTTATTGGTACCTTCATAACTACATTTTAGTACCGGGAAGGGAGAAGACTTGACCAGATTTTTAGCTGCAAAATCGTTTCATCGGACGGAAACAGAGCGGGATCGTTTTGAGATTTAAATGTAAAAAGACTCAGTACGGGTTTCAAATTTGCACATCTCAGTTTCTAAATATGTAGTATATTGCGTTGCATTATCGTATCAACCAGCGCACGTGTGTTTTGAAAGTAGGTAGCCATGCCATTATGTACAAAAGCATCGTTTAGTATTATAGTGGTTCCAAGTAAAAATTCAACCGCCCAGTCCGCACGGATGATCAAGGGACTTATTGATTGTGTTGTACTGTTTGACTCTAAAAAATGGAAATACTCGATCTGGAATGCTTTGAAACTGAAATACAAGACACATGAATAAGGGAACAATGGAAGAGTTGATTGCAAGGACGGACTGAAAGCAAGACACATAAACGTGTTTCAAGACGAAGTAAAACGCGGCTGATCATGCGACGTTAATCGGCAAGTCTAGTCAATTTCCCAAGCCTCAAAAATGTTTCAGTGACACTTGTGGTTCGTGTTTCCTCATTGTTCGAAATCTCTAAATTCTAACTGGTACTTCTTTCGAAGAAATGAGATTGCCATCGGGTACATGACATTATATAGAACATAAAGGGTTTTAGCAAACAATCTTTCCGTTTTCTATAGACATAATAGTAAGGAAGCTACTGATTTTATTGTGGTCATAATTGGAGGTAATAACATCGAAAGGGTCACATATATCTGTATGGTTACCTAACTTTTATGTAATTGTTTGTCGGTATAGCAACCGCTCATAATATGCAGCCATAAAATTTGTGCGTGACACACATCCTCAGAAGTTCTCTGAGAATTTAATTGTATCCAGTTCCGCCGCTGTAAGAACTTCTCCGACATAGAAATCTGAGGAAAAGCTATCTCATAACTGACAGCAATGGCATGCCGACAGGATAATAATTTGTTATAATTTCATTATATGTACGAACATTAAAACAAAACCCTAGTTACGGACAAATTGTTTGTTTCTTTGAATTTTCGTTTTCATTGTGTATCTAGTTGAATTGAAACCTAGTAACTGTAGTACTTTTAGATTTATAAATCTTGAATTCAGGTAGTTACGAAAGCTTTTTGTTGGAGGCAGCAGTTTCCTGATCTTTCAGTAACTTAATGTTGGCTTGGAAGCGTGAGATTTATGTTATAAAAAGCTTCTCATTCATTTCAGCTTACCTTCGAGTCTTAGAGTAGAAATCCGCGTTTCAAGATGGCGTAATACAGTTGCTGGAACATTTTCTATGAAATTGTGACTCAGATCAAGTACACTAAGCCGAGCTAAAGGAGCGAATAAGTCAGCGGGGAGCCCACTTAGCCAGTTTCCACGGAGTCTAAGGGACACTAGTGAGACGAGATTTGCAAACACCTCAGGCATCAGTCGATTTAGCTGATTATTGGAGAGGTCCAGATCCTGTGGAAAATAGAACAATTGTTCAGTAAATTAATTGACACATGTTTACAACCACTTCATTAGACGCTCTATCAAAAGCTCACGACAGGCACTCGGGTAGAAATACAAAGCATACTGAGAGAATTTCAACGAAGGGCAGCAGCGAATTTCCAGCTTTAAGGATTCTGAACAAAAACCTTAAGTCCAAGCACAGTACTCATTGGCCCGAAATTGGGGTGTCCTTCGTTAATATTTGACTTAGAAAGCGTAGGTAAGTAACGATTGTGAAAATAAAGCACCAGTCCAGTAGTATAGCTGAAAAGAGAAACTCTCTGGTTTGCAAAGAACGTTTCATGTAGCTTTAACAAAGATAAACCTTTAACAACATCAGCTAACTAAAAACAGTAACGCAAACAACACGTTTAAAAAATCTCATCTCACATAAAAAATAAAAAAAGATTTCGTTTTCTTGAGGAAGTACGAAGAAAAGAAAGACCCAGATTTTCTCTAGAACACTTTGCTAACGGAAGTACAAAAAAGTGAAAGCTACAATAACAGCAGGAGCTGCGTAAGTTGGAAGGGGATCCAACCGTGTCTTGGCCTCGGATTGGGGCCAATATTGCAAAATGCATTTATACCCTAACTTCAAAAGAGGGACCTTCTATAAACACTTCCAATATTCCAGACCAAAGACAGTTCCCATTTGGAAGTTAATGTTACAGTTTTCGTTGTAAAAGCAATATCATATGTTATTAATGCAGCTCAAATCAAGTGACGAATTGTAGCATACACATTGAATCCAAACAGGGAGAAGTCTACTGAACCTGACATGTTGGGAGAAAGCACTAGGGGAAAATACGACGCAATAAACGTCATGCATAAAATAGAGACGGTATAAGCATATGTGTTTCAAAAAATAAAAATATCTGAGCGTATGCTGTCAAGAGAGAAAAAGGTAAAAAAGCACCCACCTGCAATCCTCCAAGATGAGAATGGAACGAGGTGAGGATTTTTATACGATTGTGTGAAAGGTTGAGAGATTTTAGCTGAACTAATCCAGTGAAAGAGTCGTGCTTAACATCTTCAATATCATTTTCACTCAGGTCGAGTAAGTTGAGATGTGACAAACTGGCGAAAGCACTAGGTGGTAAAATTTCGATAGGACTTCTCTTAACGACGAGTCGATGAAGTTTCGGGTATATTTTGAACTGGTCGCTTGTGAGAAACGTTACATTTGTGTTACTCAGGTAGAGGTCCATCACAGAGAAGTTTTTACTCGGATGGTTCTCTGAGTAGAAATTAATCAACGGGTTGCCACTCATGTTGAGAAGGAACGGGGTCGTAATAAACCTCTCGGAAAAGGCAAACGGGACTTTTTGCATGGCATTTCCTCCAAAGTTGAGCTGCGTCAAGGACACATTTTTGACAAACTCTGATGATATTTTAGAAATATTGTTTTCTCCAAAGTCAGCAACTTCCAGGAGCGGCATGGATTTGGCGAGAGAAAGTCCCGATACTTTGCCCAGACCGTTGTCAGCCATATCAAACTGTTTGAGTCTGGGTAGGGAGATACGGTTCAAGTCGAGAGTGTTGATACGATTTCCTGACAATGTTAATACTTCAAGAGTTGTAGCATTCACAAGGGCCTTGTAAGGAAAGCTCGGGATCCGATTATAGCGAAGATGGAGTTCCCTCAGGGCTAAGTGTGATTTGATGGATGAGGAGCTACTTGTGCCAGAGCTAGTACTTGGTCGATTACTGATGCTTGTCATTGGTTCCCCTCCAGCATGATGATTGGCAACGTTGGCAGTTGGATTGAACACAAAGTCAGGGATGTGAGTGAGAGAATTGTCACTGAGACGTATCACAGCGAGATTTGGATTTCTCAAGAAAATATTGGTAGGAAGAGCGGTGATGCGTGACGTTTCGGCTGCGAGAAAGCTTAGCATAGGGAACCCAAATAAGGTGGCCTCGTCAAGGTCTGTCAAGTTATTTCCAGAGATTTGTAACACTTCCAGTCGTCCCATTTCAATCTGCCGAAGCGTTGAAGCTGTTAACTGATTTTGACGAAGGTCTAATTCCTTGAGCGCAATTTGAATGGTTCCTCCAACAATTCCAGGAATGAGGATGCCTCCATGGAGCATCATCGATGTATACCCGCCTCCACCACTAGACGACCCAGAGCCACTTATAGAGCCGACGCTCCCTGTTCCGCTCCCAGCGATTCCTCCATACTTTTCTCCACTATTACCCACATTTCCATAACCGTAACTGTTGGGGCCACTCAAAACATGAAACTCGACCAAAGAATTACAACATATTTTCAGAATTTCCAGCCCACTCACATGGAAAGTTGTGGTATAGTCAACGCTACGAAGTCGATTATAAGAAAGATCGAGAATCCGTAAACTTCTCAAGTTTGCAAAGCTACCTTCTTCCAACTCAGTGATTTGGTTATGTGACAAATTTATCTCTTCAATAAATGCCAAACCCGAGAAAACGGAGCGGCTCACCGTTTTTAACATGTTGTAGCTAAGATCAATATACTGGAGGGCTTTCGTGTGGGCACTGAAGCATTCCTCATGAATCCAAGTAATGTTATTGCGTTGCAAGTAGAGTCTTTCCAAGGAACGTAGCCCGATAAACATCTGAGGCGTCAGGGAAGTTAGTCGATTACTTCCAAGGAATAAAATACTCAATGTGGTTTGGTTTGCGAACGCGTTCTCACTTATCGTTTTGATTAGGTTATGGCCTAATGACAATGAGGAGAGCTCCGTTCCCGGTAACATTTCCATTGTCACTCTCTCAATGTTGTTTCTCGATAAGCTCACATGACGAAGCCATTTGAGCGTGTTCAGCCCTCGCACTCTTGTTAATTTATTATTTTCCAAGTGAACCTCTTGTAGAAATTCCAGTCCATCCACTACGCCCTGCTCAAACGTCACAATCCTATTGTTTTGCAAACGAAGCTCCTTCAATCCAGAGCAGTTCTGGAAGCTACCTGGAACTACCTTGGTGAGGAGATTCCCATCCAGGCTGATTGATGTAAGAGCTACATTATTCAGGAACAAGTCTTGCGGCAAGTTTGTCAGAAAGTTGTCACTGAGACGAACCTCAGTGAGGTTTCTCAAAGGAGAAAATACTCCAGAGTCTATTAAGCGTAACGCGTTCCCTTGTAAATAGATTATACCTATTTTAACAGAGTTGAGAAACGTCGGGCCTGTCAGTTGCAGAATATTATTTCCGTTGAGGAACAGCTCCCTCAGCTCCGGAAGATTGTTGAACAAACCTTCACTCACCAAGTGAAGGTGGTTGTTGCTTAAATCAATACTTTTGATGCGAGTGTTGTAGCTAAACGTTGCAGACGCCAGGTGAATGATTTTATTATGACTGAGATCAATCGATTCTAGTTCTGTGAGCGAGAAGAAAGCCTCCTCGTCCACCATTTCTATAGAATTCAAGTGAATGGACAGTGTTCGCAAGTTGCTCATCGCTCCGAATGTGTCCCTGTCCAATTTCCGGAGATAGTTTGAATTCAGATTTAAGTACTTGAGCATTGGCCACTCCAAATTTGTATTACTGTTATGGTTATTATTATTATAACTGCTCCCGTAGCTGGTACCACCTCCACCACTACTCGCCGGGTACAAAAGTGAGCTGCCAATGGATGAATCTGCGGACGATGATGACGACGACGTTCCATATCTAATCACTCCAAAAGTACCTCCTGATGATGACGATGAAGATTGGGCAGAAGCCAAAGCAACCGGACCCGAAGCTCCATTGGAGAAAGATGAGGATGATAATGATGAGGTAGCTGCTGCTGCTCTAGCTCTTGATGCACTGCTTAACGGGGACAATAATAATGATGCAGATGAGGATGCTGATGAAAGCACATTCAGCTCACTGATTTCGTTCCAAGCCAAATTCAGAGAAGCCAAGTGTCGGAGACGACGAAGTGGAGAATATGGAAATGTCTTGAGTTTGTTCTCTGACAAGTCAATCTCTATCAACGTTTCCTCCAAACCCCAAAATGCATGCTCCGATATATTCTCAAGGAGATTTCCTTTCAGGTTCACCTGCAAATAATGTTATAGAGGCATTAACCAAAAGAATATCAAATATGTATGCATTCATATCATCGTCAATTTTCTACTTTCATCCTTACAAAACGCTGCATGAGAAAAGTAGGTTGACTTGTGTTACAGTATTATAATTACTTTGTTGCAGCCTCAAAGGACTCTGTAAACAGTGGCTGTCGGCCTACTCTTAGGAAGGAGATCCACATTATCATCAATATCACTAAATTTTCCTCATTTTAGAAGGCTTACTGCAAACTGCAGAAAGAGCGAAGTTTGTCTAATTATGGCCACTTTATCGTAAATCAGTGAGCCATAAGAAATGAAAAAATAGGGCCAGATCCAATTACTATCATCAATGACACCCACGTTTTTTTTCAAAGATTGGCTACGCCCGGACAACTTTTCAAATAAAATGAACGAGGAAAATTTTGCGATAAGAGTTATAATGGGTAATTATTCCCTACTTCATCATTTCCATTATCGTAGATATACTTTTTTAAATATTATTTTAATACGATTATGATTGCGCAAAAAAATCTTACCTTTTGTAGAAGAATGTTATGAAAACTGTACGATCCAAGCTCTTGAATTTGGTTCCCTTCAAAATCCAAAACTTTTAGTCGTCTCAGTGTAGACAGTGTAGACTGCGGAATAAATTTGAGTCGACCCGAAACAATTGCCAAGCTCTCCAAACTTTTTGATAATCCTCTCAGGCTTCCTTCTGATAAGTCTTCCAGAGAAGAGTGCGACAGCTGGAAATAAATATTATGGAACTTATTGATCTGTTGAAAATGAATATGGTAAATATTCTAAACTCATGAAAATTAGGTTAACAATTTGAAACCCTGCAAGAAAATATGATCCATTTCCAAAGTATATTAGTAACATAATATATACTATATACATAATACATATTATATACTACTCGTACTTAGCTATTATGAAATTTCCAAACACATGCCCTACACTTGGGTCCGAAAATTGGTTCACCACTATTATGTAACAGGTACTTCACAGGTAACTGGACCATCCCTTGAGATCCGTTTCTACAAAAGCCATCGAAAAAGTAATACATAATGTTTTCATATAAAAGGCACTTGAGTTATTGGTAAAAATCCGCATCAGTGACCACTGAAATTTCGTTTTCATTCGCCATGTTTTCTAACTGTCCTTCAGTCGCACACTACCCACCCACATATTCTCTCAAATTGCAAAAATATACGGTGATGTTTTATGCAAAAGCTTATCCATGATCTAAAAGTCTAAAATGGGATTGATAATAACGATATCATCTATCTATACATACAACGTTCAGTGAGGCGCGCCAAATTTTCGTAATAATCCCCACAAAATGGCATTCCTCTCGGCAAGGAGCAATCATTAACTACCCTATACATGCGTACAATTCTCCCCGTTATGTTCATACTCAATGAAGATTTCGCACTTGAGTTATACAAACATTGATAAGCAAACTAGGATAATCACTTAATGGCTTGAATGTATGGATCGTCTTCTAATAATCCTATATTATGTAAAATGGGCAATGTTGAACTTTGCTTTGTTGAATGTGCCATTTTACTCCTGACTCTGTACAGAGAGTGTTGGTTTTGTTCGTTTACTTTTGAAAAACGTATACCTCCTGTGTGGAAGTTTTTTTGGGAGTTAAAACTAGAAAAAGGAAGAGACAACAAATCTTGGATAATGAAGGAATCTGTCTCCAACCCGCCAAGTGCCAACGAGCTTAATGGAGCAATTTAGATTAAAAGCAACTTTCTCTCAATTCACTAAACCCACATCATAGACGGTTATTTTATTTGCGTTCGTTTATATAGCCGTACAGGAGGAACTCTGGAATATCGCGAAACTCCTCCAGCGCTCATGATGATCGACCTACATGTTTAGCTGAGTTTGTTATAGACTTCTCATAAAACCTCACATAAATTCTATACTATATAAGGATCGGTTGGAGAATCGTCCCAGAAAAACTATCATCCTACTCTCCACATAAAACAGCACGATGAAATGGATGTGCGAGCGTAATAAAGTTTTGAGAATGCAATCTAAAATCTAAATCCCGTAATATTGCCAAAAAAAACCTGATCTGTTTTTCTCTGTCTCTGAAAAAAAATAAAACTGGCTTGTAGTGGCGTAGTCGCAAAAACCAACGATCCAATATTCGGTGGAATTGTAGCAGGGGTAGTGGCAATGAAAGCAACATAAAAGTAAAAATATTGGATGGTATATAATTACAGTATATGTCACTGAACTTTATTGAACAACGGAAAGTTTAACATTTGGTAGGAAACCGTTTCAAAAAACACACTAGAAAGAATTATTGCAAAAAACGAAATACGAGCTAACACTTAAACTGATGAAAAGGAACGGTTTTTACCTGTACTTCTTCGCAATAAAAAAAAAACTTCAAGCTGACATCTGAAACCAAAAGCATTGGTAGCTTTGTGACTTGCTTTAGAACGGATTTTCATTTTACTGATGGGATTTATGATCACCCTACTATGTCTAAGTGTTTATGGATCTATACTGTATGTACCTTGGTTGCCTTAATACGTAATTTAATTTAAAGATAATCAAATCACTCTCATATGATGATGATGATGATCTACACGGCCCTTTTCACATAACCATTTTTAGGCTCAACTTGTTGTTCCCAGTTTTTTCTCTATTTTTGTAATGAATCTATCCGCCTTAATGTTTTCGTTACTTAGTCATTCCTCTATTTCTACCCGTGCACATTTAAATCTTGTGTACCCCCTCGACATGCTTCGTTGACAGTGAAAATTTTATTTTTATGCTTATCCTAGAGCAGTTTTTATGTCCGAGAATGTTATACCATGAGATAATTCATTTACATAGTTGAAGTTCAAAAGCTTCTTTCGGAAATTACATTAAACTTTTCACTTTGGCAAAATAAAAGTAATTTTGTATACATACAGAAACGGCATCTCCGGCCATTCGTTTACATTAATGTAAAAACAATGGAGACAGTACTGGGGAAAGTCACTATGTCATTGAAACTTTTTTATTCTGGTGATAGTTGGCGAAGTTCTATAGCGGCAGCTGTATGTACACAACACACTATCTCCGGCTATACTGTATTGCACAAAAGTATTTGCAAACCAGCCTACAAGGATTTTCACCCTAAGTACATGCAAAATCTTTCTCTCTGATATTCTTGTATATACTTTATGCTCTTACTTTCCCTCCATTATGTAAATAACTTTTGTAAATGCAACAATGTAATATCTATAATAATGATATATCTTCCTAGCTGCTATTTTTGTTATGCTCCATGTCTTTTTCCACTTGAGTTTATTACTTGTATTTTTATTCATCTAGGAGAACTGGTAGGTATGTTAGAGTAGTACCTAGAAAGTAGAGTGACTTGACAAAGAAACATTTTTTGGGTACTAACGCGCAGTTGATCGTTTTCTAGGCGAATTGCCTCCTGTCTTCCTTCTGCTCTCATTCCCATCTATTCAGAATATTCATGGTAGTTAGTTTGGTATAAAGTTAAAAACTCTATACTTCGGCCGTTATCATCACGATGGGAAGAATAGAAAGTTGAAATTGTGTGCTAACAGGCCAAAAACGTACATTTCTTGCATTATAAATTGGTTAAAAGTACATTGCTCTGTGTAGTGCTCCATGTGAGGTACGAGGACTCCGGAAATTGAACCAATTTACATTTTCTTGGAACGGGGAATGTCTCTTACATCCTTCCACGAAACAACTTGAATTGTCTGCTGAGTGCCACATCTCTTTTACCTTGTTATTATTATTGTTTTAACAGATACTTATTTACAACTTAACCACCTTTACTACACATTTCTCTTCCAAACAACATGTACCCGGAGAAAGTCCTAATAGTGTTGTTACACTAGACAGCACACGTCGATTCGCCTAGTTTTCTCTTATTCCATGCTACAATTTGTCATGTTTCAAAGCAATAAATATAAGTTTTAGTAAGTAGGTAGGTCCCATCGCTCCATGTATCTTTGATAGGACCAATATTATGGCTCACAAACATGAAAGCTAATATTTACGACTCTACCTAAAAGTCAGTTCGTTTCTCACTTGAAAGCCCATTTTCATCCGGTACAATTTTCCTATTTTGACTTTCTCTTCTCTACTATCTCCATCCGAATTTATACAACATTGTCAGATTTTTTTTTCAGTATGTGTCTAGATTTTATATTATTATCACGATACATTATCATTCCCGTTCGAGAAGGAAATAAATAAAAGATTCCTATTCCTAACTAGTAAAGAACGGGAGCAAAAGTGCTGTTAAGTTATTGTGTTTTTTCGGAACGCATTCAGCTCAAAGAAAATTATTGAAAAACAAAAGGCATCCGGTTTTCTCTTCAACAAACAGGCATGCCAGTTTTTCACTCTGCTTTTATATCCCACCCCTTTCTACAAGTGTATAACAACTGTGAGATTTATGAAGGAAAAATGAACTAACGAAGTATAGTTGTTTAGCTTGGAACAGAGGAAGCAAAGAAACCAATGCATACAGTCAAATAGGATGAAAAAAATGTCTCTCAGAAAACAAAATCTTTCACCGCCATTGTATACACTGGGATTTTTCTGTTTTTCTATTATTGCGAAAAGTAGAGGATTCAATGAGAGGATATTCATTCATACAATGAAAACTCCCAAATCTACGGTTTATTTGGTTGCTTCTGTTGTTTTCTAAAGGAACTTCCTCGCTTGTTGGATAAATACGCGCACACTAAAGCAAATTGACATTGCTAAATGCATGCAACTAGAGAGGGACTGGGATTGGAGAAAAAAGTTCGGCGTATGCAGTATTTCTAATAGGAATATATTTTCTCATCTTCTTTCACTTTCATCTGTATTAAAGAACCTTATTGGAAGGGGTTTTTCTCTTTTACTATCATTCTCTGCCTTCTCATCCAGCACTACATCAGCAGCATCATCCTACAACCACCTTCAACTAGTCTATGTGTAAAAAACAAAATGGCAAAAGGCATGTTTGCACTGGAAGCTTTTGTTTGAATGAAACAAGGAAATGGTTACGGTCCACTGGGTCTTCCTTTTTGCCAAATGGTTGATGCTACGGCTCCTGACTAACCCGACCTGAACACAAACCTACACAAGCTCGGAGGATAGATGGGTATTCACTTTGGTGAAACAATGAATCCTACTAAAAGTATATTCGTCTGTGAGTGAAAGCATGTTGAAACTAGACGTATTCAGGTTTTTGTGCAAATATCCTACAAACACACAATAAAGGTTGCTTTAGAAGAAAAAAAAATCAAGATAAACACAATGTTCACTCCAACATTTTCTAAAGAATAGATACAAAACGTATCACGAACGACAATAGGGAAAATTTCTGAATCTGTGGATTCAGAAGATGGCAACAAAAAGAAAATTATTCTCTCGTTTACTAGTGAAATCTTTTCTTGTTTCAATTTATATCTTTTCATTCATTCGTTTCACTCTTGTTCGACTAGTTTTTCTTCCACGATGGAGGGGAGGACGTGGTCGGAGTAGTATATATAAATTTTAAGGTCGGTGCAATAACGTCTTACAGGAATTGTTTGTACGGAAAAACTTTTTAAAAGTCAAATGATATTATGTTAACTCTTTCTTCACTCTTTCTCCTAGTTGATGTGCATTCAACTGTCTCTGCTGAGACTATCACTTTTTCAAGGTACACCGTTCCATCCTACACTGGAGGCAGTTTACTACTAAAAGATGCACGAAGTCTTAATGTCAAAACCACAAAACGTCCACTTTACAAATAAAACCTTTCTCTGGTATCCTCGGGAAATACTTAAATCTGATCATAGGCCAGGATTCCGTATTGACTACATAGAAAAACATTCTTTTTGTACAATATACCACATTCGGCCATGAATATCCCTGTCATTAACCCATTCCGTATGCAATACTCAACTGTTATCAGATGAGACAAAGATAATAGATACATACATAAGATTCTTCATCATTAGTGTTAGTATAAACTAACCACAGTGGTGCCTATTAATTGTATGTTGTTTTCATAGTATCTCTATCTACATCTAGGCAAAACTTTTGTAAGAATGGAAGCGATTTCTTTTTATGGGTTTCCTTTGGGAGGAATAAGTTTTGTAGAAAACTAGAAAAAAAGTTAATCTCATACAAGGGGGAAGAAAGTCTTACTGCCTGGGACTCAAGGACATAACGGAGATTCTAAAAAATGGCAATTTCGATTAAAACAGTAAGCTTACAGATTAGTCGTTCAATTAACCTAAATTCGTAAAGTTAAAGCTTACCTGCACGTGAAATACTGGACTCGTTACGTTATCAGTCACTCCGTCAGGTAGGACAGTAGCTCTAGCATCCAAGTCATACACACTGTAGCTCTTAACAGGACCGTTTAATACTTGAAGAGACTTTTTGAGCGCAGGGATATCACTCCCAGAACACTGGATATGAAGTTGATCATCAAGAACAAAGCAGGAACAATATGGTATCTCCTGATATGGAGGACATGTGATTTCACCTCGAACGAAACCCACAGGACTCATTGTGAACAGAAGGAAAAGAGTTACAAAAACAATCTGGTTACTTAACCACTGACACCTCTGCCAGGTGCGATGAAACCGCAACTTGTCTTGATCTTTTTCTTTACTGGCCACACAAGAACCAAGATTGGAACACAAATTACAAATATTATTATTGTCGCAACTACCACAACTGTTACTTCTATTTGGAGCATTTATGACATAAGTCGTCCCTGAGCAGGACGAGCATGGAGTGCTTATCGAATATCTTGATGAGTCAGACATGATGACGCTTCTATCGGGGAAACTAGGCGTGATTTTAAACAGCCTACTGCTGCTTTCCTTGGTGGATGTGGATGACACTGCAGAATCAGCTCGCAGCTTAGCAATCGACTTAGTCGTCGATGCTTTTGTTCTTTCGTGAAACCCCATTTTCTTATTTTAACACTTTTCCTTATATCCAGTTTTTTTCAGTATGGTGGATGTGGATGACACTGGAGAATCAGCTCGCAGCTTAGCAATCGACTTAGTCGTCGATGCTTTTGTTCTTTCGTGAAACCCCATTTTCTTATTTTAACACTTTTCCTTATATCCAGTTTTTTTCAGTGTACTTTCATGAAATGGAATTCTAGAAAGAAACTTTTTCACTTTTCTCTCACTCGCCGAACGCACAATACTTTTCTCGGGAGAATTCAGGATTTGCTTTCTTTTGTGAAAGGAGTCACCGTATACATTAGATAGTTTTGTGTTTTTTATTTTAACTTGTCGATTAAGCAGTCCACAATCAATGCAGGGCTGTGTCTCATTTAAACAAATCTCTGGAACACACTATCACCAAAACTAAGTATCTATCAAGCTAGCAGCCAGCTTGGCTTCAACGGAAAACTTGTTTTTGTTATTTTCACTTCCTACACGTCATGTGTCAACTGCAGCAAACAAACTGGAGGAAATGGATTTTGTACAGTTTTGATACGTTTCGGGGCTTGAGCGTTTTTTACTCGAACGAAGCTAAACTGGTGTCATTCGGTTTTACTTAAAACCCACTAGAAAAGTTAATTTTAATCAGTTTTTCAAAAGTTTACAGCAATGTGGAATATATCTGCAGTTTTTTTTGGACGCTTTCATGTATCCCGGATGAACAGGGCTGACAAATTCTAACAACAGAATATCCATCACTTCAAACGCTTTCTTTTACAGAGTTTGTGTTGATTTCCAAGAACAAAAGCGTTTTTCTCGTTCCAACCGGCGATTAAATTGATATACTGGAAGAGCATAGCATAGCACAGCTCATCTCAAGATGATAAACGATGCTTTTAAAATGAAAGAATGCCGCTCTGTTTTTATTGGATGTTGGAGACGTATTCCATATAAATTTTAGTTCAAAGCAGTTCACGGTCGGTTTACATGCTTGTTTGTTCTTTTAATTTCTCATTGTGAAAAACTTCAAATTGTGAATTTTCCAATTTAGATACACACATCTGAACTGTACTTTCTTAAGCTGATTGATTCCAGTGGTGGTCCCGTCGGGCTTTCTCAATCTCCCGAATACCTGCAAAAGAAATCATATTTATTAGAACGTTGGTTAAAGTCTAGAATAAATCATATCTGTGGGTAAAGTCTAAAGGGATTCTCAAAATGGACGCAACGCTTCAATTTTGTTTTGCCTGTGGAACCACAGATTCGAGTAGGTTTTGTTTTCGAATGACCAAACAGATGGGCAATTTTCTCTTAACCTTACTCGAATCGTGCTTATGGAGAATTTTCCCATGTTAATCAAACGGTGCAATCATTTTGGTCATTTGAAAACAACATGGACTCGAATCAGTGGTTTCGCATGCAAAAAGTAAAAATCAAGCGTTGCGTCCATTTTGAGAATCCTTGTACACAACTTGACGCAGGATCATCAGACGCTTGCGTGTGAATTAGTATATTAACGACTAGTATGACAATTGAACAGAAGCTTCCGGTGTTGTCACATCATGAGCGAATTCTCGAAATTTTCCGCATGGATACCCAGTTCACCTATCCGATTTGTTACAGCCAAGGATCAAGTCATAAGCAAGCCCTGAGGTATACAAAATGTTTTTGATTTTATGCCTGGAAAACCTCTTCAACCGTGATAACTTGGTTGATAGTTGAACTTTTCACATGCTTACAATTTTGATTATTGCTCTCACAAAGTGAAAGTTTACGACATTTCCTTCAAGCGCTCCTGGAGGTTGTGTTATAAATCTATTTTATATACCGAAGATCAAAGATCAAACTAGGTCAGAACAAGCTGTTAATTTATTTTTCCTATGCAGCAGTTGAAAAAAGTGATACTAATGTGTTTATTCCCTTTCAGTGAAAATTAAATAAATAGGAAACACAGTGGAACGGTAATGATAGCTATTTTTATAAATCAGCAGAGAGTAAAGAACAGGAACACAAAAAAAATCTACCTAATCATTCCGGGAAACATCATGAATGAATGGTTGAGTGCAGAGGCTTTTGTTATTTTCTACTTTTGTTCAGCTTTGAAATAAAAAGTAACAAGGAATACTGCCTACGAAGCAACATGATTTACAGATGACAGAGAAAGAATGAAAATACTTATGCACATGAAAACTTCTTTAGGACTTTTCTCGTTTTTTACTTCTTTTCGCATTTTCATAGTCCCATTTCTTGGAGAAAACTTTATGTACTCTTCTTTCGCTACATGTTATTCTCTACAAGAAAATACTTGTTGGTCTTTGTTCGCTTCGTGTTCCAAGTCCCAGTTTTCAAACAATTCAATCCACTTGACTGAAGTTTTGTAAACTGTTTTAGTAGTTTTTTTTTCTTTAGTGTGTCACAACGCAGTAAAAACTCAAGTAAAACGTACCTAAAAACATGTACCTTGGTATATTTAGCAATCAACAATTGAAAGGTCTTTATAAAACGAAGTTTAGTTTGCAGAGACTTCCTTCAAATAAATAGCCAGTTGTACACATTGCTGACTAGTGATTTGTAAAGTTTTCAATGAAAAAGTGAAACGAATATGCAGCAACATGCTAGCGGCAAAACAACGTGCTTGTTGTGATTCCCGAAGAAGAGAGAAGAGAAAGTTTTTGTTTATGTCACGGGAGAACATTTAAAGACCCTCTTTCTTATTCGCGATACAAGACGCATTCAGATTTGTTCAACTGTTCGTGTTAAAAGTCAAGGCGCGTTCGGGTTGCCCTCGCATGTCTGGCAAACATTAATTTCATCTATTATCCTTGTTTACACCAATTTCCACCTTAGTTCACACATTTCATTTAACCGTCAAAATCATTTTGTTTCAACCAGAGGATATTACTTTCTTGAAGAACTAGTTAAGCTTCAATTGATTTCACACTCATTGAGCTCAATACAGAACAAAGCAAAAGAAATGTTTACTTTCACCGTTCTTCATAAATGCCAATAAATGCTATGGCGCTTAATGCGAAATATAATGATTCAAGTGTAACCAAAAATCCCTTTTTAGATTCTAACACTGAAATTTGTCTTAAAAAGAGCTGATTATAAAATGAATCAATTTGTTGTACTCAGCTCATCTCGCCAATGAAGATTTCCAGGTTGAAAAGTTTGACTGTGATTATAAGAAACCAAAACCCATTGTCGAATGGTATATTTTTTACGGGAGCTCCAACTCCGTGCCTTGTCACTGTCGTTTTCAGATAGAGCGTCAGAATAATAAGGCTTTCTTCACGGGTCTCTGGCTACGTACGTTTGTTTTTTTCTTTACCGTCATCACTCTTGGTCTCGTTTCCCTTCTGCTTCTTCATTCACTTTCTTTCGAAACATTTTTCAGGCTAACTTTAAGGTTAGCCTTTGCATGGAAATGTATGTTTGCATTTCTCTCCATTGAAACGTTTATTTCCTTTGTCATTCATGGCCCAGGAAGATTTTATATAAGTTCCAGGATAAGAATAAAGGAAATCCTAAAAGTTTTTCTTTAACTAAAACCCTTTCTCTCTCTTTGCTTTGCATAAATTTATCAAAGGATATTACCCCTCCTTTCACTACGCACACTTAGACACACGAGAACTTTCGTTTTCTCGATTATAACGATAGCTGAGGCCTACATACATCACTAGTCACATTGATGTGAATACACCGACAGATATTTCCTGTTTTTCAGGCATGCCGGTGCTGGTACCTCGCCCTTCTTGATCTCTCAGAGTTGATGTACACAGATAGGTAGCTTTTTTTTGTAGATGACCACCCATTTTAAGCGCTGGAGAGAAACGTGAAAAAGATTCTCGAGATATGCGGTAAACTTCAAAATGGTAAATGCGGAAATTTCAGTTTTCCAACAAAATTGATTGCTCTTCTGAGTCTTTCTTTGCGTGTTAAGTAAGGCTTCAGAGAAAGCACGACTATTCGTCCAACTCCCGTGGTAGAGAAAAAAAGAAAAACCTTTCTCTCTGATACGTTCCATGATCATGTCCAAACAAATGTGCAGTTCTAAAAATATAAGTAAATGTTTTCTCTCCGGTGAATGCTGCTTCTACTGGTTGAAATTTTACTCTTTCACGGTTTTTTGTCATATTTTCTACGTAATGGCATATACGCTCGCTGACTCCTTGATTTCCTTTTGAATCCGTTTGAATGATATAATTTGAAGTGGTGTATACTGCCTTACCAAAATGTTTTATCCTTTCTTCCTCTCCCATATTCCATTTTAACCTTTCTTTCAACAAAATTATGCAAAAAGATGGATGATTCCATCATAGTATTCTCTTTGGAAGGGTTCAACTACCCGCTTTTTACTAACTTCCATCATACGTAAGATCCCTCCAAAGCCGGAGCTGGTACTCACTGAATTTCAATACAGAAAATTATTCTGTGAGTTCGGCTCGTTCAAAGCATTATTATGAGTGAGCTATTATCCGGTTTGCAGGAGTGATATTTTTAATAGCTTTGCTCCAACGGAAAATACTTCACAAACGGACTCAAGTTGTGATTTCTCCTGAGTCAATATTTCGTTAGAAATAGCTCAAATAAACCCAACCATTCAAAAGGCAATGGCAACCTAAAAATGTACTAGTCACCAGTGTCAGTTTGTAGAGAACAATCTTTTGACAGCGATTGTGTTTTTGATTCTGCTTAATTTTGTCTTTTGAAAAAATAAGATTTTAAATTAGTGGTTAAACTGAAATGATATTTATTAGTTTAGCTCATAAAATATATAATGTTTCCTATTACTTTCGTATTCTCCTCCAAAGCTTTCTCCGCTTCCGTGACTGTGAGACTTATGCAATGAATATTTTAACGTAATGCAGCATCGTAGTCGCCTATAATTTCAGCTACATAGCTGGTAGCTTAAAAAATACTATTGAATTTCAAAGCTGAGTTCCATAAAAAAGANATATTTTAACGTAATGCAGCATCGTAGTCGCCTATAATTTCAGCTACATAGCTGGTAGCTTAAAAAATACTATTGAATTTCAAAGCTGAGTTCCATAAAAAAGAAGAAATCGACTTTCTTTCACAGTACACCAACCCAGGTTCAGTTTGTTTTATTGGACTTGCAGTTATCATTTCAAACAGGCTCATCATTTCTGTTACGCAGTTCTTATCCTTTACAAAGGTGCCATAGATGAACGAACGCACATTTTTCAGAAGATTATCATCAGCACCTGGAAAGCTTTTCATCTTACAAACCATTTGGAAATTCAGGTCATGTCTTTACTTGTTCTTTATTATGGTGATGATGGGGTAATACGATCGCAAACCACTGATACAAATGAGCCTATACCGACAAGCTGAACAATACCTGATTTTGGTTTCTGGAACTTACACTGTCTCTGTACATGATGGCTTCTTTGATGTCGGAAATTACCTCAAAGACGGGGACAGAGTCACAATGACTCTCGTTGAACATGTTGCAACTTTTAAATCAACTAACAAATTACACCCATATGGCCAGCCGTTGAGGTGGATGACCTCTCAGCTCATGATATTATCTATCTCTCTACAAATTCCATAACTTTCTATCAGTATTTTTTATCAGATGGCCACTTAATGAAAGCACGTGGGAATGATCAGTCCTTTTGGAACTTTTTCCTCTCATCGCAAACCAGCAAAATCCGAAAGCCTGTGAAGTTCTGACGTGCATGTTTTTTGTTATCTTACCTCTTTCACATGTATCATCATCAGTCTGTAGTCTGGATTCCATTTGAGCTCTATGCGATCTGAAAAATATTAAACAAAAAAGATT
>JAAXOA010000318.1:0-26481 GCA_036561885.1 Salina celebensis
ATTAGGTATGTGCATATGTAAACATGTAAGCATGAATAATGGAAATACACTTCATTTATAAACAAGAACAATGACTGCAAAAATCTCGTATTTGTTTGGCCTAAAACCTCGTGTCAAACTAAAATGTTTTCTTTTCACACATCTCGACGGATGTATCCACTGACAAATATTTTCTATGTAGATGATAAGACATGAGCTCACATCGATGTAATGTCTTGTAACTACTGTCAGATCAAAATTCACGAGTTGGCTTGTCTCAAAGAAAAGATTTCAAGGAAACGGAAAAGTGTTTTCAAAGCGTCCTGACCCCGACAGTGAGAAATGATGTTGGAAGTTTAAGCACACAGCATGAGATTATATCATATTTTAAAAAACTGCTACAAATATTAGATACTCCGTGACGAAAAAAAACAACGCGAAGAAGAAATTTTCACCAAGCGTAACCAGTCTTTCCCATCGATTCGATTTGCTCAAAGTCAATTAAGTGCATATAAAATACTATGCTTTTTTTATAAACCCAGAGTAGAGACGTTTACCATCATGAAATCAAAAGATAAAATGAGGCGAGCATGAAACGTCCACTATATTCGCTGTATTTGCTCTGTAGGTCATCAAAGACGTTCCTCACTGTACTAACAAGCGAAGTAAAGTTGACGTAGAATTACACATGTAGCTTATATACTCGGGGAAAAGTTATTTGAAGCTAGATGCTAGTCTTTTCTTTAAGGCTGTTTGAATACGTTTCTGAAAGTTAAAATACAGATAATTTTTATTCACGACGAGAAGGTAGTGTACATCGTGCATCTTATCGGGTTGTAAGTATTTAAAAATACGCTCGTGGCAGGCTTTTTGGGAAAATGTTATATAGATTAAGTGTAGCGTGCGGGAAATAGAGTATATCTCTAAGGCTTTCTATAAGTCTATATTCTGGTAAAAGCAGAGGTGGAACAATTTGTTGAAATATTCTTTCGGTGATGATGATCGATATATGTACTGATTGAACTGACTGATTTGTCGGATCATGACGGTTCATGACTGATGAAGTGTAGAAAAGCGTTTAGTTTAGGTATGGAAATCAGAGAGCTGCATAATGCAAACACGAAAAGCATAAAAATAATATGCAATTGATATGTGATTTTGATTTGTCTAGAAGTTGTTTCATTAACATTGCAAAGTCACGATACTAGATGAACTCAGTGATTTTCATGCGAAATGTGCACTAAAGGCAGCTCCGTTAGCGCATAAAAGCTATGTTTTTAGCATCCCTATGGTTTATAACAGTCGATTAGGACAGGGAGAGGACGATATTGAATGGCTCATAAGTTTTTATGTCCTTCAAACTTTGTTGTGAGGGAACAATGAACTTGAAAAGTCTGTGTAAGTCACCTAAAATATTTCCATCGAATACAATCAGTCTGTCTGAAATTTCCCTTGTTTAATTTAATTTACAGTGGTTCTTCTGTAAAAACTGAATAATTACGCGGTGGTATAGACTACTGGGACCAAGTCTCGTGTGTCAGTGGTATCCGCATGCAATTTAGTTTTTTTGATGTAGACTATGTACTGTTGTAAGATGAACCACCTATTCAATTTTATATCACTCATGAAATGAGAGGAGAAATGAGTGGNCACCTATTCAATTTTATATCACTCATGAAATGAGAGGAGAAATGAGTGGTCGTGAGTTTAAAAGTTTGGATGAAATAAAGAAAGCACGTTTAATGCGGTTAAGCTGCGATTACTGACAATTTTTTTTATACAAGACACATTTTCACGTTATGGAACCTGTTGTACACTCAAAGTTGGTTCATTTGATATAATTATGTTGATCAGTGTAAAGCCAAAGCACGTGAGCATGCACCGAATTTGGTTGGAAAAAAAATTGTGCATCTTCAAGACAAAAAAGGTACTATGTTATGTAGTACATTTAGTACTTAAGACACAGGTTTGTTCCGATAATTTGTTTTATCAATGAACAATTTTCACATAATTTTCGCATTGGGGTACATTCAACCATCAAAGGAACATTTTTTTTTCAATCGTAGTTCGGCATAGAGAATTGCTCGTTATTTCGCTGATTGACGACAACAGCAAACAACCAATGGATTGAATTACACATTGATTTTAACTCGTAGGCCTGTGAGATTTTTGTAAATAAAGTACCGGTTTGAAAAGTCAAGATGATCTGGTTGCTCAATATGAATAGGATCTGTTTGTTACTCAGTAAAAATGAAGTAAGATCCCAACAAGGATAAAGCGAGCCCATTGGGAGAGCATCTGGATGTGATATATGTCTTATCAACAATCAATCTGGGTAGCTGGGAACTCGCTTTGCTTTAATGACTGTAATAAAAATAATTGCAAATTACTTCTTGTACGTGTGCCGTACATCCTTCGGACTACCAAATACAGGGTATTTCCTTAAAATTAGTTTATGCTGAATATATGATTTGATTTCACTCATCCGTCTACACTTTTTTCTGAAAATTGATTTTAAAAAGTTTAATCCAAGATGAAGGTTGAAACTGCGCTCAAAGTTTATCGCTTGAGACTGACCTGCGTCACTACATACAAAATGTACTGTCACTGTACCATTCGTTAATTATAATCGTCACCAATCACCATCCGATGCATAAGCCGGCTCAGTCATATTAGACCTTGGAAGAGGCTTGAAGAGCACAATTTTACGTTAAAAAATGAGTTACGCAAGTATCATAACGAACACTACAATAGATGTTCTGTTCTTGTGATTTTATACGTTAGTTGCTTTTTCGCTACATAAAAGCTTTTAATTTGCTCCATTTCATTATTATATGGCTGTTTATGGATAACCTTTAAAGTTTTTAGTTTTAAAAAAACATGATATAACGAGGAAAAGGTTATGTCTACAAACTTAAATTACGAGGGAGATCTAAGATAGTGTTAAAAGTAAAACTTGAAAAAACCGATGGTGTTTTTTAATAATAGATAATATAGCTTACTCAGGAAGGGAGATGCCAAAAAAGCTAGCCCCACAGGTATAACCCACTTCCTCTCACCGTTCATTCAGACATGAAGATTGTAGTTTGATTTGGAGCATTTTTTTTCTACAGACAGTACAATGTGTAGGGGAAAGCTTGTGTAAAATGTGTATCCTTTACCTTTACGTCCCATACTACGACACCTACTACTACTGCGACCATAGCCTCCCTAAAACTAGTTCAGCGTACGTGAATGTAATTATACTGAGGGGTTAAAAGGTTTTCGGTCTACAGTGAAATTACATGTACTAAGTAGGTGTATGAATGTAAACATATTAATAAAAGGAGTCAGTTGTTATCTGTATACGTGCAAGTGTATTTAGATTTATTGCTGGCAATAGAAAAAAGTACACTTGTAGTAATGCGTATAGATTCACTATTATTAGATTCAAGCATATTTACAAACAGTCTTGAGAGAAGCATACGATAATTTTAACTTTTGGGAGGAAGTCACACATTATATATGTGTAGTGTCAGTGTCCATGCATAACATGCATGAAGTAAAGAAACCGAAGAAGGTCTGTCTGTAGTGTCCAGGCTTAAGAACCGGCCATTCTTGTGTTTTTCTAAAGGGATACTGTTCCTCGCTAAATGCACACTCACTTGAATGACACACTACACACATTCATTGACAAACGGTCCTTGCTCTGATCAACAGTTAAGTTTAGCTATTGCTTGAGTGCAGTTCAATCTTTCATTTGAGATGTTGTGAAGCACTTAACACGGCAGTTGTGCAAGTGTGAATGGTTGTGACAGTGTAAATCTTTTTTTTTCTTAAAAAATATGAACCAAAGTTGGAATATTAAATGAGCGAATAATTTGTTTGCTAAAATGTGATAAAAGCTTGGGAAAACTGCTTACACTTGAGTTAAAAACAACGAATGGGTATTGTTGAGACAAAAACGTGAGTGTAAAATTATGTTCGTTTGTAACTTAAAAATTTCCGTGAATGCGCAAATCCGTTCTCATTATAACACTGTAATGTATAGTTTGTTTTACATGTGTCTGTTATAATTGACTTTTTAATTCCCAATTGTATTATACACGTTGTGCAAAGGTGTGTATGTGATTAAGAAAATCCTTCAAAGTTTTTCTTGTGCAGAAACTATCTAATGACTAGAAAGAGCTGAATTCATGTCTGGAAATGGATGAAATGTAAAAGGTGTCATTGAAATTCATTAGAATTTACAAGAAGGGAGAACAATGTTGCTAAAAGAGTTGTAATTGGTACGATCCCAGGTAGAATATAGGTGGATGTACGACAGTTAAGAAAAGACTTGTATAAATTACAAACTCCACTAATTGATGTACCATTCATCAAGACTAGAAAAATTTACATTGAAAGAGCCCATTTGTACGATCTGTATTCAAGATGCGTCTTAATATCTTGTCACCACTTGGGCTTACCTTCAACACGTAAGCAAAAGCAATGCTGAGAACTTGCTAATAAATCCTCTCTTTCTAAATATTTACAATGAGCAACGAAAGGAATGATAAAACTATATGGTGCGCCTCAGTTGAAACCAACTGGCAGCATGATTTATGATAGTTAAAAATGAATGGACATAAATTTAACCTAAACTAGCTCAAAGATAAATGCACTATTTCGGCCACAAATATTTTTATCATGTGCTAGACACGACAGTCAAATACCTAAGCACTAATCACTGACCGTATGATATTAATGGCCAGGGCAGAAATCATCTTAAGATTAAAATTTATTCGTTTTTATTTATGAACCTAACAAGGATCTGATTATAACTGGCTTATGCATCTTCTCATACATGTTATGTTTACATTAATTTCACTTGTAGAATCCATGCCTGCATCGGTTACACAATAACATTAGTTCTATCAATGAAGCCATTGATCTTCACTTAATGGAAGTTTTGTAACGTTAAGTTAAGTAATTGTGTGGTTCATCAATCATTATCACTGTTTACTCATGGCCTCTCTGTAGTATTGACTATTGACTTACTACTTGAATTGATGGTGTGAGAAGGTGTGTGATTGTAGTAACATTTTTTTCTGCTTAATTACGTTGAAGATGTTTTTGTTCTTTAAGTGGAATGCTTTGCTTCTCTGAATTGAGATATTTTCATTCAACACTTCATAGAAGAAACGTTTCTTTGCTGCTTGAATAGGTATAGCCTTATAGTATAGTTGTACATGAAGTACTACTGTAGAATCCTATCTACATTCATGAGGTGCTGGGCATACGTGATTAAAATCGTTGAAAGCCTAGCTTATAAAGTTAAAACCTTATTCAAGAATTATTCCATTTTCCTGCTTGTAGAATAAACGATCGTAGAATTAAGGTATTAAAGATAGTCTCCTTATCAGACACGATGATTGTTTAAGCATAAGGCAATATTAGATTACGTAATCATAAGCATCTTTACAGCCCATATTCACACCTTTATCTGAGCTTGTTTAACAAGCCGATTGTTCAGCCGTTTTGTTTGCATTTTTTATTTCCTATATACAATTAAACTTTTTTTTACATGTACTACAGAAACGTATTTTTAAGCAGGTGTAAGTTTAGAGACCATGAATTTTTATTGCACAGGTTAGTGCAATAAGGGCTTGTAATGTTCATATACACATAGGACGAAATACATACGTTAAGTTAATTGATCGATTTGATTGTGTATTATGAAGTGAAACATTCAAATGCCTCCCTTTTACGGTTGTAAAGAGCGTAAAATGTGTGACAGATAACCGCTTATTAAACTTTTAACCGTGCATAACATTGAATCTTCATGGAACAAGGGAAAAACATCAACATGAATTTTTTCCATATCCCATTGTACGTTTTTCATACAATAGGACAAGCTGTGTGTGCACAGTGTTCAGTAGCGGATGAGGCAAGACTGTCATAGAATTACTCATTTTATAAGTAAGATCAATAAACTGAGGGCAATGGTATCCGATTAGTTCACATAAACTATGCCTTTAAGGAAACTGCAGTGTTGCAGAAGCGTCAGCCCATCGACACCTCATTCCATGAATGCAATTTTGTTTTGCAAGCCTCCAGCAGGTGCTGTTTCCATTGAATTAATTATTAAAAACTGACTACGAGTGACTCACTTCCGTATGATTTGATAGAATTCTTAACGGCCAAGGCATGAATCACCAGCGCCAACGACTAAGGGCATTCAATTTTCAGTCACGACTGTCACCATGCATGCATGCAGAAAACACTTAAAGCGTTGCACATATGAGTCGGCTACAAAGTATAAATGACCGTGCTATGTTGCCTATAAAACATACCGATACTTTTTTTCAGGTAATCCAGTGCTAGTAATTATACTGGAACAAAGCAGCAAAATCTGTTTATACATATACGACGAGCTACTGTTTTGGCATAATAACAACTCGTTCAGCAATATGTGATTGTATACAGCAAACGCTTCGGTGTGTACAGAGATTTAAAAAGGAAAAATGGTAATCAGAATCGTTAGGTAAATACGTAATTCTGTTTCTTGTTCCATGGAATAGTTTCCCATTTGATAAAAACACGTACAAACATACAAAAGTTATGCGTAGTTTACATAGCGGAAGGAAATAATAAGTTTTTCTGCTGTTCATATCATGAAAGTGTTTCGTGTGAGACAAGGGGAGAGAAGAATGAAGCCAAGAAAATCTATAGAGCATATCTTATCTAAAAACCTACAGCTAGATGTGTACTAGCGTTAGAGTTTGGAATTATAGATATTGACGTTTGAGCAACAAGGTATGAAAGTTGGAAAAGTAGTGGGTATGGTGTCTAGTCGCTCCGGCTCGCCTCTTTTCTTTTCTATGAGCTTACTAACACTTGAGAAATATACTGGAAGCTGAGTAACTGAGTTGCTGGGAAAATCGTGGAGGCAACTGCCGTACTCAAAATTCCGGAGTCGTTCGGTGTGGAGCTGTTCTGGATAAAAAATAGAGAGACGTGTTTTGGCATCCGATTGCGATAATGCTCTATCATTATTTGGAAAAGTATGAAACTTTAAGTTGTGTGCTTTTCAAAAGCCTTTCAACTAAGCTAAAAATTATTGAGTTTTTCGGAAGTTTTACCTCTCTCAATAGAGTTTTCTCCGGAAGCTGTTTTGATGAGGAAACGCCAGTTCATGTGAATGAATATTATACAATTTAGTACCTTATCAGATTGTCAATTTTCTATGCTCTTCTATATTTGAAAAATGTTCTGGAACAATACTTGTCGTGGAAGAAATATTTCTGATGGTAAAACGACAGTCATTTTTAGTCATCAGAGAACACAGTGGCTAAAGGATGATTCGCATGTTACTCCTCTTTTCCCTCTGAGCTTGTTAACAGCAAATGCAATTTATTATGAATTCGTTTTCTAAATGTAAAATTAGTTGAGCACGCCGTTGAAAACCGTTTTTTGCTTAACATGAGCAGCTTTTTTGCGTGGTTGGTTTTAATGTGATAATGCTTCTCGTGAAAAGTACATTATTCATGGGTTTCATGCTGATTTATGTATGTCACTTTTTGACACGTCCTTTTTTGTCATTATCATCATCAAAATGATCATCCTCACAGGATTCTACACTTTACCTCAGTCGGCACAAAAATATTTAGTGTTTGAAAAGATATACACTTTTAGCATCTGCAAATAGTATCTGTGTATGTAAAACACTTGCTAATATTGCACTGGGGCTAAGTGTGCTTTCACAACGAAACCAGCAATTTAACCCACGCAAAAACATTCAGAAAAAGTAGTTTTTTTCGTAAGAAACAAGAATTTTATTTAATTTAAAGTTTATAATCAAACGTGATGATGACAGTTTAAACCAAGCAAGTTGTATTAAAAAATTGTGGGAACCTTTCGTAGGCTTTCAAACATCGAAATCATACGCAGTATACATTTTCGGATTAGTTTCATCCATTTGGATTTTTTTACAGAAAAAACCGTATATGATTTTATGAGATTTTTGGTGGCTTTGCTCCCAAGTCATACGTAACATCCAACAAAGGTCTTAAAAACAGGAATAAACTTTGTAACGAGAATTCCGACCAAGATAGTATTTTTTTTTACTGAATGTGTGCGCACCAGCACAGACCGTAAAAACGTATTCATTGAACCGTGAATAGTCATTTTAAAAGGCGCTTTTACAAGAGAAAAAGGTGTTTTTGTCAAGATCTTTAAAGTTTATGAATTTGCTTAAAGTTTTTTTGCTACACAACGAGCTTACACCAAAATCGACTTCCTTTATCATAAAAAATTACGTTCGCAGTCAGTCATATTTACCATGTCTGCGATAATTTGCATGGTGTATTACTAGACTGACAAACTATTATTTGATATCTGTCTGAATCACTTAAACCAAAAAACTTCTCAATACATTTCACTAAGAGAGGCAAAAAAAGTTGAGCTTAATGTGACCGCATCGTTGTTAAATCCCAGCTTGATGCCACAGCTCGCATGGAGTTCACTCTGAAAAGAGCCAATTTTGCATTACAAAGTTAAAGTTGGTTACGTTAATAAAATAAAAATCTTTACTGCTAAATTATTCTCCCTGATAGAACCCACAGGTTGTAGCTTTCTAAAATTTTACTGTTCTGAAATACCAGGCATTTTGAAACCACCACCAGGAAAAGTTCATAAGGCTAATTTTTGATGTGTGGACTAAGGAAAAAGTATAAAATTGTTTATAGATGACATTTTGAAGCACTTTTTTAAAAACTTTATGATGATATATCCGCAACAGGCGATGTATTGAAAATTACGAGGTGAACGGGTTATACCCTCAGAAAAATAGTTTTATCACGTATAACTCTTAAACTGCTGTTCATGCAACGCACACGATTCTTTCTTGACCAGGTGTGCTTCTTCGATACGCTATCGTTGATAAACAGCTTGAGTGAGATGAGTAATCTACTGGTGGTTAGTAGAAGGAGGTAAAAAAATGTAGTTTGCATGGCAGGTGACTTTCCAACTTATGAATCATAGTATGAAAATGAACCCGTAAACATTGTGACAAACAAACAGGTAGGTAAAATATGCCTTACGAGTTTTTATTGTTTACCAACCCCTCCCCCGAAAAAAATATCCCTTCCACTCTGTAATAATATTATTATCAGTTTTTGCTCCACAAGAAAATTGCAATGGTCAACCTTTGTACCTATAAAACCGGGTATGAAAAAGATTTTTTTATTCTTCTTCAAACTGTGTGTGTTTTTTTCTCTTGTACAATATGGTATGTCAATGATTATGATTTCCTTGGCTGTAATAGCCCGTCTAATATTTCTTAGTTGTAATAGAATACGTTCTGACACGCGAAAAATTGAGTTTGAATAAACTGATAAAAATTATTTTTGTGAGGTAAAAAATAAAATTATTGCTTGCAGCATAATATAGCATAGACTCCTCTTTAGACATAGCTTTAGCACGCGAAACATAGACTCTTCTTTTTTTTTCTTTAGTTTATAGTGCTGCATATAAAAAATGAGTTTTAGTCTTGTTTTCATACTCGCACAAAGTTTACAACTTTTTAAACTTTGTACGACAATGATAATGAGTTTACAAATGTGTGGTTTTCGGAAATTCCTCCAAATTGTCTTTGACTTGAGCTCGCATCATTTTGATATACCTAAGCTATATACAGCGCACGACACACTATGATTATGCGCGTAATTTTACCCTTGAACATTTCTCAAGTGAACTTTTATCAGATATTTTTTGTCAAGGAAGAAAAAAAGGGTGATGGAGCTGTAACGACAAAGTACAGTTTGTTGCACGTAAATTAATCGAGTATGTTATGGATCTGTGTGGTTTTCTATGAGACATTATGCATGTGATATATGTGCAGTCAGGGAAAAATATGAGAGACAAAGTTACATGCTATTTTGTACAAGATTACATACAAAACCTTGCATAAAAATCGGAGTCTTAATAGACCCACGAGAAATGTACGATTATAGCGTAAATATGTAGAAAGATGCGACTTTTTTTTATAACTTCCCAATAAGCTAAATTGTGTTTCTCATGCAATCTAAATTTGTCCATAAAACTCTCCCAGCATTAACATTTTTTGTACTCAGTTCTCAGTCATGATGACTGTTGTTTTAATTATAAAAGAACATAAAAACTTTACCCAACATCCTGTGATTTGTTTTTTTCAGATTTTTTTATTTATATTCTCAACCGATACTGCCGAAAACCGACAATTTTTTTAAAAGAAGCAGCAAACTTTGTTGTATTGTGTATAAGTCTGTCTCTTTCCGCTATCTTTTATTCGCGATAGAGAAAAAGAGACGAACTACATGATAAATACGTAAAATATATCTACCTACCGACATGTTCATCAAAAGAGACACCACACCACTTGCAAAAATAAGTGGATTTTTTTTCTTTTGAGTGGGTGGAGATGTAATGTCTCTTAATAACCTCTCGTCGAGGCAGTAGCGGTGCTTGCAACTTGGAAATTTTCTTTGAATGATAATTATTTTGTCGACAGCAATATGTTTCATGATACATTTTTTCCGTCTACTTTTCCTCACCATTTTCCCCCATTGTTCTTTGGTAATTTACAAATCCCTTGAAATACAAACATGATAACATCTTTGCAACATTGCAACAATTTTTTTGTGAAAACCTGCCATTAAACCCACACAGAAAAAGCAAAAAAACCTAGCGAAATATCTTCTAGGAAGACCCAAAAATCAAATCAAATTAGTTGTAGGAGTACAAAAGAAGGTAGACGAGAAACATTTTCTTTGTGCCAACCTGACATTTTATTTTTCCTGGAGGATATTACTCCTTGATACGTGAGTCGTCTCCGTTTCAGGTTGTTGCATTTTGTGTTCAATGATTAGAAGCTCATCAGTATGCATGTCGTTGGTTGACTTTCCGAGTCAAACATGAGTACAAAAGTATGTTTGCGAGGAGACAATCGTGTTTCAATCTGGAAATTACCTAGCAAAAATGTAATCTTAAGTTCAAGCAGTCGTAACGCACATTTCAGACAGTTAATTGACTCAAACGTTGCTCATGTGGAAAACACTGACGTTTCTTTCTCCGTTTAGAATAGGTCGTCAATTACTTTTCTATTACAAGTTGACATGCACAAAAAGGAAATGTTTGCGAGAAAACACACAAAAAATACATAAAGCACGTCTACATCTCCCTTGCGAACAATCGAAGATTACAAAGTTGCATTTAGATTGACATCAAAAATCGTGGAAATAAACTCAACGCTTCTGATTTCACCAAGAGAAAAAAATATCTAATTTTGTGTGACAATAATTAATGAGTCAAATTACTTTGCACTTTGTGTACTCTTCACACTTGACAAATTCCAGGTATTAGGATAATTGCCAAAAAAGAGAATTTTTTACTTGCCTGTTTGGTTGACGTTGGAAAAAAGGGAGGTGTCCGCACTGTCAGCAATGAAAAATTGTAAATCTAAGATTTTCAGGCCCACGGGGTGATCAGTCCTTGTGGTGTGGAAAAGCATGACGTGTAATTGCCAATTGCTTTCGTAAAAAGAGATACATTTCGGTTTTTAGTTTCACAACAACGAAAAAAACAAGGAGGGGAAGCGGTTGAAGCACAGTAGGAGGGTTTTCTTGGTAATTTCTTTCGTTTCGCGTCTCTCCACCTAATCTTAAGTAATTTTTAGAGACGGTATCTCCAAACGGATTAAAAAATCTCAAGAGAGAAAAACAAACTTTTATTTTGGAGAAAGTTCGGGTTACAATAGGCTATAGAAGTTTATATGACAGAATGAGCAAAGTAATAAAATAGAATTTATTACAAACAGTAAATCTTGTATCAATAATGATATTTTTTTTCTAAATTGGTTTGTAAAATATTTTTCTTGTTTATTGTTGTTTATAGAGGATCCACGTAAAAACATGTTCGGGTTCGAATAACTGGAAGAAGCCATGGATGAAGAAGAACGATAGAAAAAAAGGCGAAACTCGAGTTTCAACATGAATCATTTCCAAATCATTTGACTGGTTTCGAAAGAAAAAGGAAGACAAATGTTTGTCAACTTTTTCTCCACTCGAAACGGATAATTTTCCAAATTCCGTGTTTGGAAATTTTCGTTTGCCGCCGTTTCACAACGAGTTGAAAGATAATCGGGACTCATGGGACGGCGAAAGGCGAATGTTGATACGGCTAGTAATGGTAAGTGAGACTGAACATAATGGAAACTTTTCTGAATTGGTATTATTGTTTATGTTAAAACTTTTTATTGAATTTTTTTTCTAATAGTTTGTAAAGAAAAAAAGAAAGAATTGTTTAATCAAATTATTGTATGGGTTTTGTCTGGTACTTTTAGCTGAGCCAGAACCAAATAGACGACGAAATGGGCGAGGTGGAGTCACAAAGACGTCCACTAGAGGAAGAGGGGCTGGCGGACGAGGAGGTAGACGAAACAGTCCTGCTCCTGTTGCACAACAATCAACTCCTTCCACAACGGAATCTCAGCAAAATGCGACAACCAATCATGTAAATTCAGAAAGCTCTTCGGTGGCGACAAATGGGAAATCTGAGATTACAAGTAACGGGGACGCAGGATCTTCTGGTTCAACTAATGGTGGTGCTACTCAAAAGTCTGAAGATTGTTCGTCTTCAAATCAGGTATGGAAATTCAGTTTAAACCATGATATAAATAATATACATAGATTAATTAAGGTGGGGCACTACATAATAGTTCCAAGTATCAACATAATATGGTGCAGTTGGAGTGCGAGTAGTGCCAAATTAACGTACGTTCCGAACCATTGGCTTAAGTATTCCATATTTAAGTTTTCACTGAATGTAACGTTACAATTTCCAATAGCTTTGAACAGCAAGACGCGTACGCAAAATAGGTATATACTAGAGGTAGGCCATAATCAAAATATGGTATTTTGCTATAAAGTTTTCTCGGTTCATATTTCGCAATAATGAACTTTTGAAGTTATATTCATATTACTATACTGTCTCATTACAGTCATTACGTTTAAATTAAGTAACAGACGAAATTCAGACAAAGAGTTGCCAATTGAACGCATGTGCCTTTGAGAAAGGCAAACCGTCAATAGTGGACATGGGACAGGGTGTAGGGTTAGAACTTTTTTTTTGTAAATACAACCCAACTACCCATTGAGAATGTAACGACCGTGACACTGACGAGCAGAATACACAGTTGTAGTACCATGGGCAGTGTTTCAATCGTCTACCGGTATGAACGCCCATTTGAGGGAAAGTGCAAAGTAGAAATCAAGGTGAAAGTATCACAGTACTGCTACTGGGTATTTTTTTTTTCTCTTTTTTCCATTTGGCTACTGCTTACTGAAAAAGTTCTCCTTGACTCATTCGGTATAGCTTACAACAGCAACAGGGTAAAAGCAAAACAGAAATGCTTAAACACTCTAGCTTAGACTGGAGTTTTTTTAGTTATTCAATTATGTCTGTCCTTTTCGTGTCATCATCATAGAAAAAAATGAACAGCGCACGGTAATGCTATCGATTTTCATGTGTGCATGTAAGTTTTAGAGGAGAAAATGTTTTTAAAAAATGAGAGTTTCTCCGTTGGGTGCTTGTGTCTCAGTCTGGAATTGAATTTTGGCTTTGTTTCATTTACGGTGTAGATTAAGCATCCACCAGTGACTGCAAGCAACGCTGGAAATAGCATTGGCTCGGCAGACGCGACAACTGGAGGAAAGAACGATAGCACTTTGAATAAGCCTGTACGTAGCAGTCCATTAGCACTTATCCTATAATCAATACTTTTTTAATTCATTATGAGAATGGATTTACGGGGACTATGCTATAATTTTCCTTTTGTATTTTTACAGGATGCTTTAAAAGATGGAACTAGCGGGGGCAATACAGGATGTAGCAGTAGTAGCAGCGAGTCCTTCAAAAGACTCCCGAAGAAGAGAAAGTTTGACCTGTCCGATTTCGAAAATCAAGAATCGGAAAGTATCAGTTTGCCAGTAACAACAGCCAGTCCAATTTCCACTGCGTCTGTGGTAACGTACAGCTCTTCCTCATCGCCAGCCGTGTCCAGCCATCCTGTCATTTCCTCTCCGGTCGTCGTTCACAACTCTGGCGAGAGAGAAATTATAACACAAAATGCACCCTTGCCTTCGTCAATGCCTTCCAATTGCCAGTCTACTATTGTCGCAAATAGTCGACATGTTAATACGATCCACTCGACAGCATTTCTCTCGCAGCAGCAGTCTGTTGTGGTGAGGGAAAGCGGGAGTGGGGAACTTCGATCTCCTGAAAATATTCAACATTTAAAGCCAGCTAGTGCTATAGTTCTTCATAGCAGCCAAAACACTAGTGTTCCTCGTTCCATTTCTCAACCAGTGATTGTAACCTCTTCTCCCGGTTTAAATTCTCATCCGTCTCATATAATTAACACTAATAGTGAGTCGTATAGTTTACCTCCGAAGGCTGCCATGCTTTCCAACCTTTCCTATGAGCGAGCTCAGCCCTCCACTATCTCTACAGCGCATCATGTCATCAAAAGCCCCACAAGCTACGTTTCAACATCTCATAGTCATCAGTCCCAAGGCCTTTCTGTTCGAGACCAAACGCCGGAACCTGTTATCTACTCGTCGCCGTATGGTCCAACCCAGAACCGAGCTATTATAACGCAACAACCTTCTACAATGTACAAAGTAAGTGGCACAAGTGTCCCGAACGCTGCTTTATCTCCGCCGAACTCTGTCCTCGCAATTGCTCGACAAGACTCCAGCCCTCATGTGCATTCGCAAGTGGACCAGCAACCGATGGACTTGGGTTGTAGGTCGTCAGGTGGTCGAATCGGTGTTCATCACGCTCCCAGTTTAAGTCCTTCACAACACTGTCAACCGCATCAACAATCAGGACACCCCCACTACGGTGCAATAAGTCAACAGCAACAACAAACGGTGGTGACTTATCGGAGCAGGTCGCCGTCACCGCAGACAGCTTATCGAGTTCAACATATACAAGCAGTTCATCAAGAGTCTATTCCATCGTCACAAGGGCAGCAAACTCAATCGCAGCAGTATGGATCCTCTGCTTTTCGCCATCACTTATCTCCATCAAAGGTATGTGGTGCTATACATAAATAAATTCATCATAATATTAAGTTAAAATATTGATTTGTTTCTTTTATTTTTAGGCACCTCAAATAATCCATTATCAGAACCCTTCTGTGAATGAAGGTCTAAATTTAACTGTAGATAGGATGAAATCCCCAGTGGAGTATACGCATTACTCACAGCAAGAGAGAAGCGGCACTTCAGTAGTGACGGCATTACCTGTTAATACTCCAGCAGAAGCGACATTACGCACAGATAGCTCCGTTACTCAGTCAAAACATTATCCATCGCCAGCAGCACAATCAACCAATGGAACATCCAACAATAGCCCATTCCCAGTCTGTTATTGACGACAGACTGCTCATGACTGCGCCGTCAGCACATCAAAGGATCAAAGAAGAACAT
This sequence comes from Salina celebensis, assembly GCA_036561885.1. Taxonomy (NCBI): domain Eukaryota; kingdom Metazoa; phylum Arthropoda; class Collembola; order Entomobryomorpha; family Paronellidae; genus Salina; species Salina celebensis. Next base: position 15,471 of record JAAXOA010000318.1, read on the forward strand.
GAACTTGTACTTCGAAGGTCCGGGAATAGTTCAACAACACTCTCAGCAGCAGCTCTCTGTGATTTCCAACACAGCCTCACTAAATATGCAACCTGTCGAGTCGCCAGGGGAAGAATACCGCCGTTCGAGTATGGAGAGGATTCATAGACCTTCGTCGGTGGAAATGAGAGAGCCAAGCAACAAACATTTGGGGGAAGAGCCACTTCAAACGTCCCCGTATCAAGCCAAGTATAATAGATATGAAAATGATGGCTGTTTCCAAACAGTTGTGCAGGTTTGTTACAATAAACACACGATAATAAAGCTTAGTTTCTATTGAAAAGAAATTCTGACATGTTTGTTTTGTCTTGTTTAGAAGGCAAATCAGGAAGAACTGAAGGAGCATCAACGCTGGACAAGTACAAATAATTTAAAAACCGAAACAGTTGTTCCCAACGAGGGTCAGCCTTCCGGGCATCAAACCATTGATGTTTCACAAAGAACTGCCACAAATGTTACTCAGACAAGTGTGGGATCGTCTCAACCCGTGCTGGATCTCCGTGAATGGAAAGGACACAGAGTTTTAGCAAAGCGATCCGACGGACGAAGGAATTACTATATGCCTGGCGTTATCACAGGGGTCAATGGACATTCTACAATCACTGTGCTCTTTGATAGGGAACAAGACTACGAAGACTATACTAACGTTATTTTATCTTCAACTTCGTTTTATGATATTGTCTCAGACGCCAGTCCAGCCCCTTCTCAGGTTAGCATAGCTTCTGGACAAAAAACCAAGATAAAGAGTATTTCTTTATCTTGACATGGAATATCTGTATTAATAATGCATAATCATCACTTTATTAGGTTACGGTTGGATGTAATGTATGCGTCCGGACCAGCACGGAAACGGGGCTTTTCGTTGAAGGTGTCGTTTCAAGGATAAGTGGCTGGCCACCTCAGTACGTGGTTACTGTTGCTGGAGACAAAGATTACACCGTTGCCAGACCTAATCTGAGACTACTACTGCCTCCGTGGTGGGATGAACTTAAAGCTATCGAGTCCATCTACGCGTTACCACATGGTACTCCGTCAGCCCCTGAAGCAATGACAAACTCATCGAATACCGAAACGCCAACGAACGCTCAAGCAAGTCGGCGATCACCTGCTATGGAAAACAGTGCAAACGCAGAGGAAAAGAAACGTTTAGAATACGACTTCTGTGAGTCGGATGACGACCTGAGACGAGAAGATATTCACTTCTCGGAAGCCATGACGATTGGTGGGCGAAGTGCATCACTTACTCCAGGAACTCAGTTGGGGAGCAGCAAATGTAGTAGTGTTCAAAGCCATGTTAGTTCTGGAAGCTTGATTGGAGAACGGGGTACGCCACGAAGTCAAGCTACGACTCCCAGATCTCTTAATGATACTCCTCATAAGTACAAAAAAGGAGATGTTGTCTCAACTCCGACTGGGATACGGAAAAAGTTCAATGGAAAACAATGGCGACGACTCTGCTCAAAGGAAGGTTGCACAAAGGAGTCCCAACGTCGAGGATTTTGCTCGAGGCACTTAGGCATTAAGAAGCCACATCATGGTTCTCAGAACAGCTCATTAAGGTAAGCATCCTTATCATATTATCTACAAAGGGTAGAATAAGTTTCGACAAAAGAAAGAAGTCCTAAAAACTTTAATTGTTATGAATTTGCAGTAGTCGGTCGAAATCCAAAGAGAGCGAAGCCGACGAAGCTAGTTCCCGGGATTCTGGAACGTCACCAAGCAGTTTACGAGATGTCAGGGTAACCGGGAGATTTGATGCGGAAGAAACTGAAGCTGCAACAATGTTGGTGTCATTGTCCCGATCAACATCGCCTTCGTTCTCTCCTCCATCGTCACAAAAGAGTGGATGCAACTCGCCAAGAGTCCTTCAGTCTCCACTGACGGTGGGCTCTAGGCACAACTTGTTTTTGCCAATTCCATGTACATCCCCTGTGTCCACATCTTCACCAGCGGTTGTTGTTCAAAGCATCAGCGGAGAGAAACGCACCCACCAGTCTGTTATTCGTCCGGAAATAGTTCGGCCAAGGATTGCGCCCAGTGGAACAAGTGTCATTCAAATGAGTCCAATGTTGCCCAGTGTTTCTAACAGTGATGGTGTTACGAGAACCCCGTTGATCGTGCAAACAAGTAGTGGAACTGTGAATGGTATTCAAGCAGGAACGTGTAATATAGTTCCAGCAACGTCGGCAAATGGCACTCCTATTGGAATTGTCATAACTAACCCCAGGATTGCTACAAGTGTCCATGATAATGGTTCAAATACATCAGTTATACGAGAAGTGAAGCATGACGGATTGAATACTGTACACACTTCGGATGGCAACAGAATTCTAGCACCGCTAGCACCTCCGGCTCCAATAGGAATTATGAAAGGCTCTACAATAAATTTGACACCTTTAGTAGTTCAATCAGCTCAAGGGTCTGGGAAAGGTCAAGTGCAGGTAAGCAATACTTAGCGATTTATAAATTACGTATTGAATTCAAGCTTTACTACGATACAATTTCTAATACTGGGTTATAACTGTTTAATATTTAGATTGTGCTTGCGCCAGTGGCAAGTTCGTCCATGCTAGTTCAACCTCAGCAACGCCAAATAGTCGCTACTGGAAGTACATTTACTAGTTCAGCAGCACCTACTAGCACAGTGGTAACATTTTCAAATGGTTCAACGTTGAATACCAGGAAAACACTGTTGTTTACCTCGGTCGCCCAACCAGCAGAAGCCCTGCAAACAACCCTACAAAACGTTCGGGGTCCCCCAAACGGAAGACCTGAGGTGGAAATGAACGTGAAATCCGGAGATTCACGTAGCAACGGTTCGTCGACTTCAGCCGGAATGAACGGTGTGTCTGTCGTCAATGGACCCTCATCTCCACCTCAGTTGATAATTCCCGAGAACTCCGGAGCAGCAGACGCCACATCAGTTGTTTTGGTTAGACCGAAAGTTGAGCCCATTCCTAAATTCATTCATGTAGTGGATACGTCTCAGAGCGGCAATATTAGCGCGAATGCTGCCAATGTGAATAATACTAATTCCACGGCAACTATCCTTCTTCCCTCAACCAACAGCTTAAGTGGAAACAAGTCAGCCCCAGCTCTGCCAACACAGCTACTGCCAGTGGTTCCGTGCTTGCCACCGAATGATGGAAACACCTCGAACGAAAGTGACACAGATACAACTCCAAAGATATATCCATGGCACAATCTCCTCCCCTTTCTAACGCCAACTCCATCACCACCGCAACAAGCGTCTCAAAATGGGACACCAGAATCTCCTGCAGGAAAGGATGGGTCAACAACCCATGTGGGGCATCACGAGGGGGAACTGATTCTACCGGATATTGGAGATGACGATGATGATGTATTTGAAGGAGTGGCCGAGACGGTTTCCGGCTCAACGAAAAGACGTGCTCAGAGTTTACCAGCTTCAAAGGATGACCCGAAAGAGAGGGAGCGTGTGCGACGCCCGATGAATGCGTTCATGATATTCAGCAAAAGGCATCGAGCGTTGGTCCATCAGCGCCATCCAAATCAAGACAACCGTACAGTTTCTAAAATATTGGGCGAATGGTGGTACCAGCTGGGACCAGAGGAAAAGCAAAAGTACCACGAGTTGGCGTCAGAAGTGAAGGAAGCGCACTTCAAAGCAAACCCTGGATGGAAATGGTGCAGTAGGGACAGGAGAAAGTCTTCCAGTAGTACTTTGAGTGGAGTTCAAGATGGGAAACGCCCAAGAACCAGTTCCAATGAAGATGGTGCTTTCCCAGGAGGTCAGGGAACAGAGGGGATGGACACAAGTTTTGGGGAGTCTAAGGACGGAGGCAATGTGGAAAAAGACAAAAGTGGGGATCTTTCTGATGATGAAGAAAAAATGGTAAAAGTTGTTAACTTTGTATAATTTAATAATTCGCATTTATTAAAACGTGGTGTTTACGAATTGATTTCTTGTCTTGGTAGGTTATCTGCGATGACATCGATCTGCAGTGCAAAGAAAAGGTTTCGGATTGCGAGTCCGATTCAGAAGAACACAAAACTTCTGAAACCCAAGGCAGTCATAAAGGAAATCAGCCAGAAAATACACCAACGCAACAAACACAAACATTCATTGCCGTCTCCAGCTCTAATATGACTCCGGGTTCGGCAACCTTGCTGTCTGCAAATGCGGCACCGATATCAATACTTACTCCCACGTCAATCAATAAGCCGAAAGCTATTCGCCAGTTACCGTCCGAATCTTCGTCCGCACCTGTAATGTCTCATGCTGTTCCAAAGTTAGTGTTTCAGCCGGCTGGAGGAGCCTTCCGATCAGTTCCAAGTCCAAAAGACCTGAATAAGGTTCGGTTTTTTGCTAAACTGATTGTGTGTGGAGTGACAGGTCCTATGAAATATTGCTATGGTACTAATGATTAAATATTATATTTCAGCCTGATGACCGACAAACTCTTACTTTGACATCGGCCGATCCGAAGCAAGAGGACAAAATCATCCTTACGCCAAAACCACAAACCACATTAGTTGCATTTACGCAAGTAACTACTGCAGGAGGATCTGTTCCAACTCAGGCGCTTCTTGTCAGGCCCACAATTACTTTTCCATTCGGAAACAATAAGAATGTGACCACAACGTATTTAACGCTACTCAAGCCCGTGGAGACGAATGTCACAGCAAAGAATATTGGTGCAACTACTGTCGCAACTCCGTCTAGTGGTATGTTTCTCAATGTTCGCTGATTAACAATTACCGTTTATATTAATTCGAAAATTCTAATTCTCAATTTCCTTGCTTTCAGCTCCTCCAACAGTCATTGACAGTGAAAAAACCAAAGTCAAAGCGACAATTGTCAATGTTCCTGTAGGATCCTCTTCTGGTACTGCAGAAGAGGGTGCAAAAACCGGTGAAAAGGTATATTAATTTCTTAAAATTCCTGAAACGTTCAGCAACGAGAAGGAAGAATAATTTCGTATCATTTACATATTATTATTTTCTTTTGATTCAGGAGGAATCAAAACCTTTCGTGCTAGCACCTACTCCAGCTCAACTGGGTAAAGCACCTCTGCAGCGAAGACAGTCGCAAGGAAACTGCTTGCCATTGTCTTTTACACCGGTAATCGGATCACACTTGGCTGAGAGAAAAGAAGACGTTATGGGTAAAGCACCTCTGCAGCGAAGACAGTCGCAAGGAAACTGCTTGCCATTGTCTTTTACACCGGTTATCGGATCACACTTGGCAGAGAGAAAAGAAGACGTTAGTGAAAGTGAGTCACCCACGAAGAAAGACGATGAGCCTGCTCAAATGGAAGTCCAACAGGAAGACACTAAGACTGTTGACAATGAGCCACAAACACCCAAGGAGCAAACACAACTCACTATCAAGGTGGATTTTGCTCCTGATGAAGGGGATGACGGAATGGAATGTCCATCTCAATTGACGCCCACGCCGAAAAGCTTTTTCAAAAAGAACGTCGAGGATGGCATGGATAAGTAAGAGTTTTCTCATAGAATTGGATTCATTTTCACTTTCTTTCTCTGGATTTGGATCGGTGGTGGTGGATTTCAATCTTGGAACTATCTTCTTACCTATTTATTTCATTTTTAAACTCCAAACATTTATTTTTAAACTTTTACTAACTGTTTGGGTTTCCTTTTTTAGAGTATTGGAGCAAGTCAAGTTCTCTGAAAAGTTTTCGAGCTTGCCTCAATTCAATCCGGGGGAGACGCCGTCTCCCTCGACTTTGTCGTTGCCATCCAGTCCACGCATGATTCTGAGCACGTTTCGAAAGAAACGGATGCCCTCGGGTGAGTTCAGAACTCCACAAGATATACAAGAAAGTCCAAGCTTAAACCCCCCTAACCATAACCCTAACCCTACACCAACTTGTGTAGCGAATGATCAAGCTTTGGAGGTGAAGGAGCATGACAAGTCAAACGAATCTTCACCCGCTCCTGTAAAGCTTACAGGAAGTACATTCTTTGGCCCTGATTTTAACGTTGAAGCGTTCAAACGTAAGTTTTTATCTGAGTTCCAAGTGAAGAATACACGCAATGAAAGATTTCTAAATACGAATTCTCTTGTCTACGATTAGATGATAATCCGAATGCAAAGTCAAACGAGGACGGGCCAATTCCAATGTCTCCTGTCATCCCCGACAGAACGCCAACGGCAGTGCCATGTTCATCCGCGGCACTGGCTGCTTTGAGATCTCCACGAACTCCTAAAACTCCAAGTGCTAATAGGATTATGAATGAGCCAGGTATGGAGAAGGGATCACCGACGTATACTGGAGCAAAGACGGCAACTAGTTGTGAAGCTATTTGAAGACAACGGACTTTTCCCCACAACACAAGCAACATCTGCGTTTCAAGTACGACTTGCAATCCTCATAAAATGGATTTTTCCTTGTAGAGAACCATATTATGAAACTAATCACTGTATTTGGCCCTATATTACAGAACCAGCATGCTGACGTGTTTCCAAATAAATCTTGTCTCCAATTGAAGATAAGGGAAGTTCGACAGAAACTCATGTCTCAACCACAAAGCGGCGGCTCGCAGCTCGGATCCGCTCCTCCCACCCCTCTGACTCCATCGGCATCAGATTCATTGGCTACGTTTAACTTACCTTTGACACCTTCCACACCAATTGATCCATCAAGCTCCTCTCAGCATTCAAGCGCCTCAGCGTTAGCACAGCAACAAGAAATTTGAAAGGCGTTTCGTAGGTCTAACATGTAGTCTACTTCCAAATGTTCCAAAGCATTGATATAGAGATTTGACCGCGTATGGAAGGGATTAAGTTAGATTTTGCATCCTTTTATGAATGATGTTTAGTTTTGTAGACTGACAATAACTGTATTTTGGCTCACTCTTGACCTTGAGTGGAGTAAGGAGTTAATGGTCTGGCCCTACTCCAATGTGAATGTTTATGTTTGCAAACGACTTCTGAGGAAGTGGTCGTGGCCATGTTTTTGCACTACCTACTTTAGAGTGCCAGTCACATTACATAAGAGTTATCAGTTTTAAATTTGGAACCAGTACAAATTTAAAATTTAAACTGAAAACGGAGGATTTCATACCAGGCCAGGAATTCAGCAGCACGTTTGTTCATCTTAAAGTCAGTAGTATTAGACATCCACGCCTTTCTAGAGGTGTGTAAACCTCCTGGATTTCTTTTTCAATTTAAATACTGTGAAAGATATCACGGATGCCACCGCGGTCAATTTATTCATGCAATGAGCTGATTCAAAAACCAACATGACTAATTCTGACTGCGATAAGTTTGGAAATGGATAATATGTTTTGAATGATGGTGTCTTTCAAATAGAACTTTTTACTTTTAAGTATTGACTCTAGTAAATTCACACGGAGTGTTCTCATTCATATCTCCGAACTGTTATTTTCGTATATCACAAGATTCTTTAAACTCTACGGTCTACAAAAGACGTCACAATATGCACAGTGTAATACTGCCCTGCTTTTCCTATGGAACTGCTAGAATTTAGTAGAATATGAGACTTTCCACCTAGAAACCCCGAATTAATGGTGCGTTCCATTGGGCTTCTTTTTGACATGATTGAGAATGTGTAACAGCTTATCCAGCATTGCTATTATGAACCCACTACTATCATAAAACCTAATTTGTAAACTAATTAGTTTAATAGACAAGACATTCAATGTTTTATAGCAACCCAAGGTATACAGGTTACAAAAATTCTCGGTTTACACTTGGTACTGAGTACTTCCTGTATCTCTTTTGGATCAAACAAAACAAACTCAAACTGTACAATTAAATCTATTGTGTAGATTGTACCCATGTGGAAGCATTATCAGATAATGGTTCCATTTGAAAAAATAGAAAAGCTGTCCGTAATCAAAGGCATGTGGATGAATGATATGTTAGCCAAAAAAATCAAGAAGTGTCTCAATTTCATACTCTATCCATTTTTCGTGTCAGTACCGTAGTCAGTGGGAATTGTCGTGAGCCCGGCCTCAGCGAAAAACTACATTCCTTCAAACGTTAAGTCAGCCACTGAACTATTGAGGGCAACTCAATAAGTTTGTTTAAAAATATTAAGTAACACATTAGGGTATTACCCGGCCTCAGCGAAAAATTACATTCCTTCAAACGTTAAGTCAGCCACTGAACTATTGAGGGCAACTCAATAAGTTTGTTTAAAAATATTAAGTAACACATTAGGGTATTTTAAAAGATCGGCCATAATAATGATTTCCATCCATTGCCTAGAATGATCATAAGAAAGAATTTAGATTGTGACATAGTATTTTGTTCAGATCGATGGAACAGTACCTTTTCTTGGATAGGAAAATCGCTGAATTTATTCTTTAACACACTATCAATGTTTTAGGTATTGACTTGGTTTGCCAGCGCTAGACTGTACAGAAGAGGTATGACATTAATCACAAGAAGCGATGGGATGTACAAAAAAATGCATTTATATGTACTTTAAATTAGGTATCAGTTGTTACCTAACTCATTCATGGTGCATTCTCTTCATAGAAATATGGTATTTTAAGATGACTGAATGGAGCCGGCAAAGCAAAAATGTCAAGACTCTCACTCACAGACATTCTCGAGTTTATTTAAAATAGATTTTTGTAAAAGACTTACTAATGGAGTCGTAATTCAGAACACTTGCGTGAAAACATCTTGGAAAAACAAAGATGTACACAAATTCAACCTTTTTCTGTGTTCTGAGTTGTATTGTATATTATTATCTAAAAGAAAACCTAACGCAAGAAACATCATCGATGCTTTAACGTTCATCACTCAAATGATGAATCCATTATATCGATGACCGATTGTTTGTAGATTTGTGCCCTTCCAGATACACTTGTTGGTTGTTTTACAACGAAAAATAATGTTTTGCGTGACGACAATATTATTACAAATCACTTATAAAAGTTTGTACAGTCAGTTTGCTTTAGAAAGAGTAGTATCTGAGGATTTATCCGTAAAAGGAGTATGTAACTGCCGCTCAACGTGCTATACATACTGGATTTCATAACCACTTGTAACCGTTTTCAATCTCATTAATTATGACAACTTCTTCAGTGTTGTATCTACATCATGCAAAATTATTGCATCGTTTTCATAAATATTTTGTGCAATTGCTATACCAAACCAAAGTGAACAGAATTTAGGCATGGGGTATCTGTTTTGATTAGTAGAGTGAAAGTGTTTGTGCAGTGAAAGGTGAAAGGCATCAATGTTCTCAGTATGGGATGCCATTCGCAAGCTATTCAATCATACCTACAGCAGCTCTTCTCGCTTTCTTGTGTATGTGTGTGTATGTTTGATTAACAGACTGGGTTTTTAATGGAATGACTTTAATTTCGGTTTCCAATTCAGTTAAACAATAATAATTGTAATCCGCCGTTGATTTTCACGTTTCATTTTTCACATTATAAAATTTTTCACGAAATTCCAGACGAAAAGTGTAAACTAGTATCTTTGTCTATGGCTGTAATTGTGGTGAAAGTATTAGGTATAAAATTGACAGTGTCTTTGATCTAAATATGAAATAGACAGGATAAATGACAGCGTATTGTTCAAGCCGTTGGATATGTGTAATGTATTTAATAGGTTAAGTTGATTTAAATGTGTTTCTACAATCAATGCCATTTATTTTGTCAGCAGTTACAAAAATCTTACAGATAATGTAAACCTTAATTATAAATTGGTACACACTGAAAGTGCATAGCTGCATAGTTATGCAAACAATATACATTCTTATATTTGATGACATGTGCAAGGTATGTCATGAAACGGATTGACTTGATAGGATTTATCAACTCAAAATATCCTGGAAATCAATATTATGCGTAAGAAATTAGCTTTTAGGTGTCTATTTACAAATGACGATGAAATTCTGAAGGACAGTTTAAAATGCATTTCAAACTATTTTAATTAAAAGTAAGTAACCTTTTAGCTGTTTAGTTAATATTGTAAGTAATTTAAAATTTATCATTACATCCTGTTATTATATTATCTTTATTAAAAAACTATTATATATCAAGTACTAATTATGAATTACTCATGTTGTGAGAAAAAAATTATACTGTTTAACAATTATTACAATGTTTGGGGCATTTCGATGATATTGCCGAGAACATTTCTTTTGAAGAAAAAAATATAGACAGGGCACAAATTTTATTGTACCAGATTATTCAGCGGAAGTGTGTAATTATTTTACAAAAACGTGGAGAAAACAAATTGGGAAGCATTCATTTACTTGTTGCACTTATGACGATATGATAAGAAAAGAGATGCTTCTAACTTCAATATACGAAACATACACAAAGGGTAATTTTAAGTTTGAAAATAAAATAAAATGAAACCACTGCACGCGATTTACTGATTGTTGATTGTTGTAGCATTCATTTCGGACCACACTGATTCCGTTACCGATGGATTACGGAGGAAAATATCATCATCAACAATATCTTGATACGAAACTTGCATCAATATTTATTCAACAGTCCATGCAACTTAATCATCATTGAGTGCAACAGAACTAATCATCATATCATGATCTCCGAGTATTTTCTTAAAGAAGACATCAAGAGTAAAGGATACGGTTATGCTTCCAGTGCACCTTAAGAAATAAAGGCTGAACAATCCTTTAAATCAAAGCGTGGGAATTAGAAAGAGGATTTTGGCTTATTCAATGAATTCATGGTATAATGCGCTTTCACCCGTTTCGTTTCACACAGCATGATTTGATGTTACTACATAAAAAGTGCATTATGGACAAATCACGCATGGACAAATTCAAATCTGATTTGTTAGTGATACAAGCAGATCTTCAACTCGCACCATTCCATGAGGCTTGGGAACGCTGACTTGAATTTATATCGATGCTGTCGATTTTGACAGATGGTTTGGATTTGGATTCCCTGTTGTTTTTCTCGTATTTTACAAAACTTTGTAAGCTTTTACATCAGAGAATCCAAG